>PVIH01004289.1:94921-143118 GCA_004025045.1 Sigmodon hispidus
AAAAAAAAAAAAAAAAAAAAAAAAAAAAAAAAAAAAAAAAAAAAAAAAAAAAAAAAAAAAAAAAAAAAAAAAAAAAAAAAAAAAAAAAAAAAAAAAAAAAAAAAAAAAAAAAAAAAAAAAAAAAAAGACATGGGAGAGAACTTGAACACAGGCCACGTAGATGCGTGTACACACACACACACACACACACACACACACACACACACACACACACACGTTTCTTTGGATAACTTGGGTCTTAGTACCTCTGAAGGTTGGGATACTGTCTCCAATGCTCGACTTTTATCCACCTAAGCACAGTAGAGTTGCATTCCTCCTGGCTGGCTCCAAAGGAGCTTGCTCGCCCTCACCTACCCAGACCTGTGGTTCTCTATCACGTTCTTCCTTTCCGCAGACAGCACCCTCAGTTCAGTCTACCTTGGCCTCTGTAGAGTAGACACTGGGAACCCTCCCTCTGAAGTGCCCAGCTTGCTTCCATGGCCCTGTGCTTACTATTGGTGCAAACCCTGGCTTCCCAGGCTCGTGGCTGCCAGTGGGGTCAGCGTCCACTGAGGGTGCTTGTGCACTTCTCAACAATCCATCTACCTTCATGTCACCCTAGAGGGGCTGTCATGCATGTCCCCATTTTCAAGATCATCACATCTCTCTGTTTGGCTGGCTGGCCACTCTGTTGAGGGCACCCATGCTTAGCAGGTCTTCCCTTTCAGCCAGTCAGCAAAGCACAGCTCTGCAGGAGTTTTGTGACCCAGGCTAGGTGTGGATGCCTGGGACCACAGGCAGAGTGAGTGACTCAAGCTTGTCATTTTTGGGTCTCAGCTTAGGATTGTCCCCTGGCTAGCACATCTTCCCCTCATTAGTTTGGAATGTCTCTATGGTAAACGTTTTCCCTGGCTTATTCACACATTGCTGCCCTATCCTTGTGTGTCCTGTAGCTGATTTTTACGCTTCCTATTTGTGGTTTATGTTCCCCCCCACACACACAGATTTCCATCACCAGGAGTATTTCTCCGAGTAAGTCCTGGAGTGTAACCACCAACCCCCCCCCCCCTTGGGAAGAATGCCTGCCAGCAGCATGGAGTTCTTGTCCACAGCTGTCAGGTGGTCTAGGTTGGCAGCCAGGCGGTTCACAGCCCTTCCTCACTCTCCCAGGTAGATGGCCCCCCAAGGGCAGGCCCTGCGGACACCCCTCCCTCAGGCTGGCGGATGCAGTGCCTAGCGGCTGCTCATAAGGACGAAGCCAACATGAGTGGGGGAGGGGAGCAGGCCGACATCCTGCCGGCCAACTACGTGGTCAAAGATCGCTGGAAGGTGGTGAGTGAGTGACCTAGCTGGGCAGAGGGAGGGGCCTGGAAAGGAGAAGAGATCTGGAGACTCCCTAAGACTGGTGCCCTTGGAGCCCTTACCCTAAGTGAGAAGTGACCTCGAGCTCCTTTGCGTACACTGCTCAAATGCTATTTTTACCCACACATTCTCCCAGTACCTTCTCTCCAAACCGGCTCCCTCTCACTCCTTCCCGGGCTAGGTCGTGCTGGTCCAGCCCAGCCTGAACAACTCCTGGTTGGATGTCTAAGTGCTAGCTGCAGACAGAGCCCGTGCGTGCGGAGGAGGGTGGTGGGGGAGGGGGCTCCTTCTCTGCCGCACCTTGGGGAAGGACATTGTGTGAACATGTGTTCCTCCGCTTCCGCAGAGGACGGAAAGGCTTGGGTCTGGGAAAAAAGGCCCTGCGGGCTGCTCCCACCGCATCCGCACTCCATCTTCTCCATCCACCCTCCTCCCTTCCCGGGTTCCTGCGGCAGGTGCATCACGCCGAGACTCCATCTCCCAGAGTGCCCTGTTCTTCTAACCCAGGACTTCAGGCTCTTTGGCCTGCTGGGAGTTGTAGTCCAAGTTTCTTCGTCGTGGGAGGATGAGATCCTGGGTGGGAGGAGGCCACTTAAGGGTTGGGGCAGTAACCGGTTGTGTCTAGGGAACCAGACCTATTGCCAGTCAGCCTCGTTCATTTTTCTCCATCGCTTTAAAGCACCGTGGTGTCCTCTATTTTGTAGGATGAGATGATGTAGGATGGTATAATATGGGAAAAGTGTATGGAGATATGGGGTCTGCACGGAAATGGGAATCCAGGGGCAGGAAAGAGCCATAGAAGTCAGATTTTTTTCCACTGTATCAGGTTGTGATGTTCGCATGTGTGCGTTCGCCCTGTGCTTCGGTGAGGTGAGGATCTAGGAGTGCTGGGTTTGAGAGGAGGGTGGGACTTGGGTGCCAGCGGATCTCCATGGCAACAGTCACCCGGCCACGCAGGCCCTTTAGAGGTCCTAGGAGAGAAGCGAAGGAGCGTTTTTTAGTTATTGCGAGTGACGGTACTAGGAGGAGATTGTTAGGGCTCCTGAATCTGCATTCCTGACAGGGTGAAATTGCACAGAAATGCGGGAGGAGCCAGGGCAGCCAAAAAAGAAGGGGTGTTTGGCAAACTGAGACGCTCCTTCAAGACCCCCGGTCCCTGGCACATGAGTTTGGTGTCTGGCAGATGGGAGACTGAATAACAATTGTCCTGGAAAGGCAAGAAAAGGACCGTTCACACACACTCGAGTTTAGACTATAAGACCTTGTGCTCAGTGAAGGAGGAAGAGACGCCACAGGGAGTTTCAGGAGGCTGTGGGGGTGGGGCATGTCAGACCTGAACGCTCCTTATAGCTGTCTCCTGTTCCTTCTCTTGGAGAGCTAGGGAGACCAGGTGCCAAATGCAACCATTTTCAGAGACGGATGGGACTGATGTGGGAGTGGGAACCGGGATCATGGACCAGGGATGAGCTGCAGCCAGAGGAAACGGGCGGGGGTGGGGATCAGCGATCTAGGAGGAATACTTAAAAATAGTAAGTTGTAAATAAATTTCTTTGCCCTAAAAATTAAAAAATTAAAAAAAACAGTAAGTTGTTCTTAAGGGGTCACACTTGCGAGCAGCATAGCAAATGACAGTGACAAAAATCTTAGTATTTGTTCTGTGTATTTTTAAAAATAATTTACTTTATGTGCATTGGTGTTTTACCTATATGTATGTCTGTGCGAGGATGTCAGATCTTGGAGTTACAGATCATTATGAGTTGCTGGGAATTGAACCCCTGTCTCCTGGAAGAGCAGCCACTGAGCCATCTCTCCAGCCCCTATGTCCCTTTATTGTTCTCAAAGGCTGTGGTGATCTCCATGGGTTATCTCAGGAACTGCTGGAGTAAATCAGCAATTACCAGCACACCTGTTTCACAGGTGTCATAAGCTAATTTGCCAAGTTCTTGATTACAGGACAGGCTGAGGTCTGATGCCGATATAACACGAAGAGCAGAAAGCAGCCCATGTGAGAATTGGGGCCGTAGGGCTGAAAGGTCTTTGTGACTTGTTTTAATTCAACTGTCTCTTATTGGGGAAAAAAAGCAGAGGATCAGAAAAGTTTACCACAAAAACTTATATAACTTTAGGTTGTCCAGAGTGGGGTGAAGAAAGGGTGTCCATCCCAAATAAACTGAGGCTCTATAGTGTTACACATTTCTTCTCTGGTTTAGGGAGGTCTTTCCACAGGGATTGGAATATTAAAACATACAGACGAGAAACAGGACCCACAAAGGATCTCAAAGGTGTTCCCTAATGGAGCTCTCTGTAGGGGCTGCCATGTGACATTTATGGGCCCTGGGTACTTTCCCCTCAGGACACTTCTATGATAAGGCACTAAAAATGGCATTTTATGGTTGCATTGTTACAGAGAGTTATACATTCATATTCCAGACTGAGTTTTTCTCTTTGACCTAAAAGTTCATCACTTTACCTTTGGTTGTGAGCTATCTCTCCAGCCCCACTTTTTATGGATTCCCAAAATATGAGGGGCCTAGATACTCTGGCCAGTGGATAAGCATGCCCTCATCACAGGGCTGGCTGAATGAATTCCACCAACCAGACCCCTACCCTAGGGATGGCAAACAGAAAAGAAGCAGGCTCAGTTTGGGGGAAAGGCTAATAAAGAAGTTGGGAGGATGTATTTCCCACCAGCCGTGATTCTGGGTTGAATGTCATTGCTCACACTTATTGTGCCGAGTGACCCGTGTCCTATAGCCTTATGGATTCTACACCAGTGGGTTCTGTCCCCAGTTGATGGAGAAAATGCAGTCCAGTTATTTACTCCTGTGTGGCCTAGCCAAGGCATTACAGGCCTTGGGCCTTGTGACTTTCCCTGTGTGCACTGTGGGGTGTCAGGTGGGGCCTGGGACTGGTGTGGTGGTGAGGGGACTGGGCTCACTTGCCTACCCTGCCATCTGGGCTCACACACAGCAGTCTGTAAAAGGCTGAGGAATATGTTGAGGTCCCCCGGAGACAGGTCAGTGTCCCTAGAGTCCGGGTCACTCCCATCTGGCTGGGAGGCTTCTGTTGTTGCTAACCTCTGGGTGGGCGGTGCCTGTCCTCCCCTCCTTCCTTGTTTCCTCCCTTGGCTCAAGAAACTTCTCCTGCCTCATAGCTCTGGCTTCTCTTTCATCCTTATTGTTATTTTAACATTTATTGGTGCGTGGTGTGGCTTTGTGTGTCATGATGTGTGAAGTCAGAGGATAACTTGAAGGAACCAGCTCTCCCTTTCTTCCGTGGGTCTTGGGGATCAACCTCAGGATGTCAAACTTGTCAGCAAGCACCTTGACTGCCCAGCTCCGGCCCCTGCATCCTTCCCTCTCTCCTTTCCTCCCTCCCTCCCTTCCTTTTTTTTTTTTTTTTTTTTTTGAGACAGGGCTTCAAATATCCCAGGCTAGCCCTACTATGTAGCATAGGTTGGTATTTACCTTTCCTCTTTCTGCAGTACACCACCAAGCCTCTGGATGTGGCACTGGGGATCAAACCTAGGACTTCATGCATGCTAGAAGCACTCAACTCCGCTAACTGGGCCACACCCCTGCTCCACGTCCCTTCTAGAGAAGAAGTGATGCAGGGTGACCCACAACCTCTAGAACCCTCTGTGATCAGGGCTGTCTCTATGTCTGCCTGAAGCCACATGTCCTATCTGGTGCTCTGTGTGTGTGTGTGTGTGTGTGTGTGTGTGTGTGTGTGTGTGTGTGTGTTGGAAGGGATCTATACTCATGGGCTGAGCTGTCTCATAGGAGGTACGGGCACTAACTGGGTCCTGCATGTGATCACCCACCCAATCAGCAGAAGTGGGTCCAGCAGCTGTCCAGCTTCATCCCTGAGTACAATTCTTCCCCTATCCACAGCTGAAAAAGATCGGGGGTGGGGGCTTTGGTGAGATCTACGAGGCCATGGACCTGCTGACCAGGGAGAATGTGGCCCTCAAGGTGGAATCAGCCCAGCAGCCTAAGCAGGTCCTCAAGATGGAGGTGGCCGTTCTCAAAAAGCTTCAAGGTACCACCCTGGGCTGGGGCGCAGGAAGGACGAGGTGGTGGGACCGGGGCCAGGAAAACAAGGGTAGAGGCTTGAATGAGGAAATATAATATGGTTGAAGAAGATGATGGAGCCAGGATCTAAGAAAGATGGGACCAGAGCGATGGAGGGCGATGGAGAGTGGTGAGGGAGATTATTGGTAATGGCCAAGTGAGGGGGTCATCGCTTGCAGTGGTGGGCCAGGGCACTGGAAAGAAGGCAGGACTAAGGCTGGAGTTCCGGGGCTATTACAGAGGCATTCCTGGACCAGGCCTGGACCAGAATTCGGAAGTGTGCAGAGAGATGGCTAATGGCTCCAAGTTTAAAGCACTTCAGATTCTCAGAACCCACATATGAGCTAGGTGGGCATGGCATATATACACACCACACACAACAAAGTGTGGATGGGGGGACGGGCACCAGAGCATGCCTTTGGCTGGTGAGGAGGAAGGAATGGGACTTGGGAGGCCCCTGTTTTTGTCCCTTCAGGGAAGGACCACGTGTGCAGGTTCATCGGCTGTGGCAGGAATGAGAAGTTTAACTATGTGGTGATGCAGCTGCAGGTGTGTCCCTGGGATCTGCCCACCCGCCTCCTTCCCCAAGAGCTGGAGCGTGACTTGGGTGGGGGATGGGGAGGAGGGGCATCAGTTCCTGATGGGATGGGTAGAGGGTAGGCTAGGCTGGGTGGCTGTCATAGTGGTGGTTACTGGGATGTGGCAGAGAAGGGCCTTCCCCTTCCCTTTCCCGTCCTCTCCCATTTTATCCATCTCACCTTCTCCACTCAGGGCCGGAACCTGGCTGACCTGCGCCGCAGCCAGCCGAGGGGCACGTTCACGCTAAGCACCACGCTTCGGCTGGGCAAGCAGATCCTGGAATCCATTGAAGCCATTCACTCGGTGGGCTTTCTGCACCGTGACATCAAGCCGGTGAGCAATGTGCCTGATCTCTCCTGTTGTCTGTGGGCCTGGCTGCCCTCATGAGCCTCTTCCACATGAACGTATGCACCAAGCCTCATCTATTTTCACCTCATGGCCAGGCTGGGCCAACCACCCAGCCTTCATCTCTGACCCACCAGCCTGTGTGGTCCTTCAATCTAGAGATGAAGAGGTCACCTAACTTTCTGTGGCATCTTGGATCTTGGTGCTAGAAAAATAAAGTAAAACCCTCTCATTTAAAAAGGTAAAAGAGAATCCTGGGAAAGCAGAGTGAATGACCCATGGCTATACAGTAAGAAAGGTCCAGGTCAGCTGATTTTGAGATAGGCACCACAGTACCAAACCCCACTGCCCCTCAAGGGAGCTGAGGATTTAGAGCAGCGTGGAGCAGGGCTCGAAGCCTGTTTTCTGTGATTCAGAGATGGTCTTCAGCCTTTCTGTGCCTACACTGAGGAGGGTCAGTTCTCTTTTGCTGAGATGCCACAGCTGTATTCATGTGAATGTGGGTGGATGTAAGAGTGCACTGTCTGGAGACCTTCAACACTAGCAATATCTTAGTGGGTCTGGGGGCGCTGAACTCCGGCTCATGGCTGCTGTCTTCCCACAGTCCAACTTTGCCATGGGCCGGCTACCCTCCACCTACAGGAAGTGCTACATGTTGGACTTTGGGCTGGCCCGGCAGTACACTAACACTACAGGAGACGTTCGGCCCGTGAGTACCAATAAGCATCAGAATGTGTGTGTGTTGGGGGGGGTGCTCTAAGAATTCTCTGTCATGGGAACACTTCACTGTTTTCTTATAGCTGCCTAACCAGGCTTGGTGTTCTTTTTAGTATCAGTATACCCAGCCCTGGGATCAGAACATCCAGCCCAGGATGACTGGCAGCCTGGACTCCTTCCTGGGTGGCAGGACGAAGTGATGGTTTTGGTAGTGTTGACAGTATGGCTGAGGTGTGGTCTCTTCTTTACAGCCTCGGAATGTGGCCGGGTTCCGGGGGACTGTTCGCTATGCCTCGGTCAATGCCCACAAGAACCGGGTGAGTGGTATAGCCTGAGTGAGGGGTGAGGGTAGCGATACAAGGTTGGGTATGGAGTGGGCTGTGGCTGTCAAGGTGGGGAGCAAAGAACGCATTTGGGCTGCAGCCAGTCACTGAAGCTTGGAGTTGGAGAAAGACGTCACTGCTGGCTGTTCCTGAGGTCCTTCTCTTCTGGGCCTCTGTCATCTCTCTTCCCACTGAACACCGCTGCTATGCCCACCCCTGCCCTCAGTGAAGGAACAAACCATACTCAGAATTTTTTATTGTGGTGTCTGTGTGTGCTGAGGTATAGGGCAAGCCGCAGCCTCAGAGATCCCAGCGTTGTCTATCTGGGTCTGGGTGTCAGATGTCCCCAGAAAAGGGCCCACCACCCCTTCCCAGAAGAGGACTTGAAAAGTACAGGTGACCCCCCCTTACCTCTCAGGAGATGGGCCGTCACGATGACCTGTGGTCCCTCTTCTACATGTTGGTGGAGTTTGCCGTGGGCCAGCTGCCTTGGAGGAAGATCAAAGATAAGGTGAGGCCCCCACAGCTGGGTGGAAGAGGCAGCAGGCTGGACAGCTGGGCCTTACCCCCTGTGTCCGCTCCCCTCCAGGAGCAGGTGGGGATGATCAAGGAGAAGTATGAACACCGAATGCTGCTGAAGCACATGCCCTCCGAGTTCCATCTCTTCCTGGACCACATCGCCAGCCTTGACTACTTCACCAAGCCCGACTACCAGGTGCAAACCCCAGTCTTGCGCACCCCCGAGAGGTTGCTGCCCTAGCAGTGACCATCCCCCACCCCTGCAGCCTGGCATACCTTGAGATCACCCCTGCATCTGACCCTTGGTCTTCTAACTATACCAGAATGTTCTTGTCTTTGTAAACTGCAGTCAGTCACTGTCTCCCCAATATAAGTACTGTTCTTGGGTTAGCACATTCAAGCTTTTAAAATAAGGGTCTGAGGCAGGGGCATGGCACTTGGAGTAAAGAACGGATGTCTCTGTGAGTTTGAGGACAGCATGGTCTCTGCTTTACATAGAGAGTTCCAGGCCACAGTGAGACCGTGGGGCGGGGGAGGATGGTGACATGAGACCGTGGGGGTCAGAAATCATGATGTTTGACAGCAGAACTCTGTAGGAAGTTGGCTGGGATGACTGTCCATAGATGGGATGCTAAGATGGTCATGGTTAAGCGCAGGGCTGGGCTCAGTGACAGGGCACAGACTATCCCTAGTATGTTACTATGACCATTGTGGAGTTCACTTCCTAGACTGGACAGGACCTCCCCTTCACACACCCTGTCCTACAGCATGGTGACAAGATGAGATTAAGTCAAACTCAAGAGGAAATGACCCAAACAGGAGACACAGTAAATATGAGACCGCCAAGCTCCTCCTGGCATAAGAGCGTGTGCTGTAGCAAATTACAATTTCTGTTGTTTCTGAGACAGGGTCTCATATAAAACATCTGTCCTCAAACTCAATATGCAGCTGGAGATAACATTGACCTTCTGACCCTTCTGCCTCCACCTCCCAAGTTCTGAAATTTTAGACATGTGCCAGCAGGTCCAGTGTTGTACCTGAGACTGAGCCCAGAGCTTCCTGCATGGTGAGCAAGTGACGTTCTAACACGCCACATAACCAACCTCAGTAAACTTTGTTTTGTTTTGTAAGTAGAAGGTGTATGTTCTAAAATAGTGATTTAAAAAATAATGTTGCCAGGTATGGTGATGCACAGCTCTGACTCCAGAACTCATGAGGCGGAGGCAGAAGGATCCTGAATTTGAGGTCCACCTGGGCTACCTTGTGGGGGACCTTGTCTCAATAACAACCACAATCAGGGCTAGGGAAATGCTTCCCTGGTCAACAACGCATGCTGATTTCGCAGAGGACCCAAGTTCACTTCTCAGCACTATGTCAGGAGTTTCACAACCACAGAACTCCAGCTCCAGGAAACCTGGCAGCATCTTCTGGCCTCCACAGGAACCTGCATTCATATGTATAACACCCCCCATATACACATAATTTTTTAAAATAAAATAAACCCAAAACCAAACACATAGTATTATGTACTGCACATAATTATGTGTGTTACATTTTGTACATGACTGTTGATGCCAGAGTCACCACATACTGGAGTAATATACTACAGTGTCACAATGGCTATGACAAGACCAAATGATAGAAGTTTCCAATTGTTTGATTACCTCATGGCACCATCCTCATCTACATCACTGTGGCGAAGAAGCTTTAACTGACTCCAGGTCTAATGTTCTCCCCGTGGCTCCATTACCACACCTCATGGGACCTATCACTGTTTGGAGAATGTAGAGACATGTCATCAATGTTTTCCCAGAAGCCATGTTGGATGAGACACAGTGCTACACTTTGGGAATTGGACAATGCCAGTCAACAAGCAGATCCTGTCATCAGAGGGCCTTCCCTGGGTTCTGAAGAGAGCCAGTCCCACATTGAATGGCTTGGAATGCTCAGAGGTTTTGAACCCAGCATCCCAATTGCTGATGGGGTGACACCCCACACTCTTTGTCCTGGCTCAGCCTCACTGAGTCCCTTGGTCTACACAGTTATAAACTCCTACACCCTGCGCCCTGCAATGACTGCTGGATTGTAGGATTGGCAGGGAAGCAAGTAGGAAATGATGCAAATGGATGCTCTGTACCCAGGGATGAGAGGGAAACTGTATGGGGGAGTGCGTCAGGTGTCAGGAGAATACAGCAGGGTATCAGAGGCATTGGCCTGCAGAGTGTCCTAAGACCATGAAGGAACCCAGTGCTTCAGGGCCACTGCTGTGCCTGTCAAGGTGACGGAAATGGCAGAAGAGACAGAAATGCCCTCCAGGGACAGTCTCGGGAACTAATCATCTGGTGGATGACAATTTGCATGCTGTTTTGTGTTAGGCCTTCATTTAAAGTCACTGTGCACTTCTTCCAATGCCCCGTAGGCCCATCCCTGACCGGGAAGCCCCGCCTCCCTCCACTGCAATGCCAGCTTTTGCCCCTTGCACCTGGTAGCCCTGGGGTCACCTCTCTGTCCTTCTGCCTCTCCACCCCTTGCAGTTGATCATGTCGGTGTTTGAGAACAGCATGAAGGAGCGGGGCATTGCTGAGAATGAAGCTTTTGACTGGGAGAAGGCAGGCACCGATGCCCTCCTGTCAACAAGCACCTCCACCCCACCCCAGCAGAACACCCGGCAGACCGCAGCCATGTTCGGGTGAGTCTGTGTGCGGGCATCGTGGTGGGTGAGGTGGTCAGTGACCCTTACCTGAAACTCTCATCCTCCTTGGACACCTAGTTGTATCTTCCTGCTGGATTCTTGAGCTATTCTATCACAGTCTGCCCTGAATCTAAGCTCAGAGTGCGTATCTTCGTCATTTAGAACTTTTGACTTGGGAAGAAACCATGGGTGAAACAGCTTGCACCCACAGCCTGCCTTTTCTTGTTGTAAATAACAAACATGTATGTCTTACATCATCCAAACACCATGGGTGATTAGAAAGACATCTATTCCTATCTTCACAGGGCTCCAAACTATTCTGGGATGTTTGCAACCACGTGGCCAGTAATTTCAGAACCATGTGAGGCATGTAGAAAGCTGCCTGGAGAGAATCTAAGACAGGCTCCCACTTCTACTCAGGATTCTCTAGGGGAACAGAACTTATAGAATGAGTTCATTAAAATGGCTTCTAAGTTGTGGTCCAGCTGGTCCAACAACGGCTGTCTATCAATGAACATGGTCCAACTAGTCCAACAATGATTGTCTATCAATGAACGGTCCAAAAGTTAGTAGTTGTTTAGTCTACTAGGCTGATGTCTCAGCTGCTCTTCATAGTCACCAGAATCCTGAGGAAGTAGGCTCTAATGCCAGTGAATGGACTTGCTAGTGAGAGCAGGCAGAGAGAGAGAGAGAGAGAGAGAGAGAGAGAGAGAGAGAGAGAGAGAGAGAGCTTCCTTCCAAGTCCTTTATACAGGCTGCCAGCAGAAGGCATGGCCCAGATTAAGGGTGGATCTTCTGATTTTGAAAGATCTGGATTAAAGGAGTAGCTTTTCCACTTTAAAGATCCAGATTAGAAATGTGTCTTCCCACTTCGAATTATTTAATTAAGAAAAATTCATCCCAAATGTGCCCAGCCATTTGGGTTTTAGTTCAGTGCAAATGAAGTCGAGTTGATAACCAATGATAGCCATCACATCACCCAGTCCAGGAAGGGCCCCTTTGGGAGGGAGATGCCACAGAAATTGCTGACACACCACTGTGCTGAGGTTGCTCAGGAAAGTGGGGCATGGTGCTACATACCCAATTCTGTCATTTTGGGAAGGATGAGGCAGGAGGATTATGAGCTTAAGACTAGCATGGGCTACACAAGAAGCTTATTTTAAAAACAGAAAAAAGAACCTGGGGATGTGGCTCAGAGGAGCAGCCCAGGCATGAAGACTGGAGTGAGGGCCCCCAGAACCCATGTAAAGGGGAGCATGGTAGCACATCCCTGTATCTGTGTGTCCCTATGGTGGGATGGGAGGCAGGGACAGAAACACTCTTCCCCACCCCCAAAGCTTCAGCTCAGCCAGCCTGATGCACAGGAGAGCCTTACCTCAGTGAATCCTGGGGGCGAGCTGGCCAGTCAGTCTAGCTGAAGAGGCAAGTTCTAGGTTCACTAAGAGACCTTGACTCAAAAAAACAGGGCGAGGTCCAGGTGTGGTTCGTGCATCTTTGATCCCAGCACTCGGGAGGCAGAGGCAGGCAGGTATCTGGGAGTTAGAGACTGGCCTGGTCTACATAGCAAGTTCCAGACCATCCAGGATGACATAGAAAGACCCTACCTCAAAAAAACAAAACAAACAAGATGAAGAACCATAGAGGAAGACATTCCCACACCAACTCTAGACTCTGTATGCGTGCACACAGGCGAGAACACACATACACACAGGTGAGAACACACACACAAACACACACAAACACACACACAGAACACAAGGCGGAAGGAGAGCCATCTGACCTCCACATACACACGCACTTGTGCACACACATTCACAAAGATAAAAATAAGCTAAACAACAAGAAGAAAAGAAATAAAATTTATTAAGGAGCTAACATGTGGAGCTGGAGAGATGACTCAGCAGTGAAGAGCCCTGGATGCTCTTGCCGAGGACCTGGGTTTGATTCCCAGCACCCACATAGTGTAACTCCACAGCAGGGGATCTGGCTCCCTCTCTGCCTTTCTCCAGCATTGCACACACATGGAGCAAATACATACAGCAGGCAAAGCACTCACATACATAAAAGTAAATGCATCTCTTCTTAAATGGTCTCTGGATAAGGGGTCTAAAGGGGTCTTTACAGACTTGTCCCAGGGTCTGAAGGGAGCCAGACACTGACAGGACTGCAGCAAGGGCCTGGAAGCCCACAGGTCTCCTGAAAAGGTGGAGCTCAGTGAGGATACGCCAGTCTCTGGTCGCCACATCTTGCAGCCCCTGCCAACTTGAGGATGGTCTGGTCTCAGAGGGTCACAGGTGGCAGTGGAGTGCCCACTCTGAAGGTGTTCCTCAGGGCCTGTGCTGGCAGGGAGCACAGCAGAAAAGGAATAGAAGGGCGTCCCTGCCAGCCTTACCCATGACTCTCCCTGGCCTCCCCAGAGTGGTCAACGTGACACCAGTGCCTGGGGACATGCTTCGTGAGAACACTGAGGACGTGCTACAGGGCGAGCACCTGAGTGACCAGGAGAACGCGCCCCCAATCCTGCCCGGGAGGCCTCCGGAGGGGTTGGGACCCTGTCCGCACCTTGTCCCCCATCCTGGGGGTCCTGAGGCTGAAGTGTGGGAGGAGACAGATGTCAATCGCAACAAACTGCGCATCAACATCGGCAAAGTAATTGCATCCAGGCAGAAGGGTGTGGACAGCCTTCCTCAGCTGGGGCCCAGCCCTTGACCCCACCCTCCCAAACCACCACCACCCTGCCTCACGTCTCTTTACCTCTCACCCATAGCCTGCATGCCAACCACAGCTCACAGCACCCTCTCATCTACAGACCCCCTGTGTGGAGGAAGAGCAGAGCCGAGGAGTAGGGGTCCCCAGTTCCCCAGTGCGTGCCCCTCCAGACTCCCCAACAACCCCAGTACGGTCTCTACGCTACCGGAGGGTCAATAGCCCGGAGTCGGAGAGGCTGTCTACAGCAGCTGATGGGCGGGTAGAGCTGCATGAGAGGAGGTGAGTGTGTAAACAGGGCTTCGGGGTGACAAAGGCCTTCATCAGTGTGGCTAGTCTGTGAATGGCCATCTGAGGCAGTAGTTGAGGAACCCTAGAAAGCATGGAAGCTATGCTTGGCCTGGGGTGAGGCCCAACAGAATTGGGGTCAGTTGGTGCCCTATAGTGGGGTACCCAGAGAGGAAAAGAATGGAGCAGGCCAGTTTCTGGACCCAAGACTTGGGATGACTTTGTCCTAGATAATGATTCACAGATGCCTGGAGGGCAGCAGAGGTGGGCTTCCTTTGACCTGCAGGCAGAGAGCCTGGGGGGGGGGGTTAAGGCCTGATAGTGGCAGGGTGAGACAAGTTTTGGGGACCTAGGGGGTATCGTTAAGAGCAGGGGGACCCAGCAGGAACCTGGCTGATAAGAGGAAGGGATGGGGGTGGAGGCTGAGGGAACTGCCTGTGAGATGTGGGAGGAGGGTGAAGTTGGCCATGCGTGGGTGTAGCTGGCAGGGGTTACAAGTCCTCACCTGAGTAGGAAGGACACCAGGTCAGGGGTACCTGGAGGATAAAATGTCACTCATTGTCCTTCTCTGCACTAATAAAGAGAAAAGAGGCCCTCTCTTGGTCATGTAGAAAGACAGCATCCTTTTTGAGACCCACTCAGTATGTTTCCCACCGACCTACATGAGCCATGGACCCTCACCTGGACCCTGCCCTAAACTTTCCTAATCTTTTAGATCTAATATTGTGCCGGTTTGGGGGCTAGATAAACCTGAGACAGATCTGGGTCCCTGAGTGTGTGACGGCACTCATTCACTCACCTGGGCTGTCCTGCCAGGCACCAGAGAGCTCATCTTCAGCCATGGCAGCATGGACGGACTCCCTTGGTACAGAGGGTTCTGGACACAGACACGTAAGGAAGGGGTATGAGTGGAGTCAACAGGGGCAAGTGTCCTGAGAAAGACAGCTTGAAGGAACTTTGAGAAGGTCGGTTTGGGTCACAGGAAACACCCTTCAGGAGTGGCAGGATGCGGGGGACTGGAGAGGGCTCCTGCTACAGAAGGTTCAGGATGTCACAGACAGGGAAAGAGTAGGATGGCTTGGTGGCATTTGGGACACAAGAAAGTATGGAGCAGACAAGGCTGGGGTGTCCAGCTCACTCTTGTCTTCTGCACACACAGGGACACACGGTGCACAGTTCACCTCCTGTCTGGTTACCCTGTCCTTTACGTCCCCAAGAACAAACTGTGCTCTCAGGAAAAGAAATGTGACCAGCCATTTAAGGGAGTCCCAGGGCAGCCTCTGTCAATGGGGTTTTATTTTAAGTCTTACTAACAAATCAATACAAAAATGGTGTAGAATGCGATCAGGCAGTGCCGTGCAGGCTGGGCGGGGTCTATGGAAAGGCTGATGGGAGTGCTGCTCTGTACATCTCCCCTCTGCAGCTGAGCCACTGAATGCTATTGAGCCTCTGCCAGGAGCCCAGGCCCAGATGAGTTAGGCCTGGTGGTCAGGAGCCAACGCTTCCTTCATCTATCTGTACCACATACACAGCTACAGGGTATAAGAAGCATCCTCTCTTTGGGGCTGGTGCCAAACAGAGACATTTTAGGTGGTGAGTGAGAGTCAATGGCACAGTTCAAAATGATGTCCAGGCAGAATCTGTGCCCTGAGGTCAGAGGTTAGAGGAACCCAGGTCCTGCCGTGTAAAGGCCCCAGTCTATCTGTAAGAAAGACAGATTCACCAGTTTCCAACACACCTGAGGTCCACAGCATGGTTGGGGCCCATGCAGGAAGAGAAGGCATCATTACAGGAAGTACTTCAGAGAAGGGTCAGTGAGAGTGGATGGAGACATGGGTTGTGGGGTGTGGAAAGGTGAGTGGATCGAAATAGACCTGGTTAGGGAAAGAGCAAAACAGGTTGAGAGGCCCTGGGGACAGGCTAAGGAATTGCCTGACTCGTGGCTGGGGACTACAAGGCCCAGCCTACCTGAGATTATGACGCGCCAGCTGGGCAGGACTGGAGGGTGTCAGTAGTGGAGCTAGAAGCCATCTGTAAACTCAAGAGCCAGCTGGTACTTTTGCCCTGGATGCAGCAGGAGGGAGCCACGGATGGAGTGTAAGTACCTGCTGAGTACTGGGAAAATGAGATTCCCTGGAGAGCCCAGAGGAGAGGGCTGGTTCCTTTTCTGCATGCTCATGTTCCTGGAATATGGTAAGCACTAAGGGGATATTTGTTGAATGAACGCATGAGAGATGGATAGACAAGTAAAGTGTTTGTAGAAAGTGGCGTGGAAGGGGTCACACTCTACCCCGGGACTTCAGAGGCGGACACTGAGCTCCATTCGGGTGGCTCTTACAGGTCACGGATGGATTTGCCTGGCTCACCCTCACGACAGGCCTGCTCCTCACAGCCAGCTCAGATGTTGTCAGTGGACACAGGCCATGCTGACAGGCAGGCCAGCGGCCGCATGGACGTGTCAGCCTCTGTGGAGCAGGAGGCCTTGAGCAACGCCTTCCGCTCGGTGCCGCTGGCTGAAGAGGAAGACTTTGACAGCAAGGAATGGGTCATTATTGACAAGGAGACGGAGCTCAAGGACTTTCCTCCGGGGGCTGAGCCCAGCACGTCAGGCACCACGGACGAAGAGCCCGAGGAGCTTCGGCCTTTGCCTGAGGAGGGTGAGGAAAGGAGACGTCTGGGGGCAGAGCCCACCGTGAGACCCCGAGGCCGAGGCATGCAGCCGCTGGCAGAGGAGGACCTGCGGCAGATGCTGCCCCAGCCTGCACCACCTCAGCTGAGCCAGGCTGATGGCCGGTCAGAGACATCCCAGCCACCCACACCTGGCAGCCTTTCCCACTCACCCCTGCACTCGGGACCCCGCCCTCGACGGAGAGAGTCGGACCCCACAGGCCCTCAGAGACAGGTAGGACTGGGCTTGTATGTGATTCCCTGTCCCGAGATCCCTAGAGTGCTGCAGGCAGGCCCAGTGTGTTCTATTGTGGCTGCTATGGCCTAGGAACACGGCAGTGACAGGGCCATCTGTGGTAGGGACAGACGGGTGTGAAGGCTCTACAGCACCTCTGAGACAGACAGACAGGCTGCAGTTGGATAAATCTTGTATTGTGAGTAGGTGACAAAGCAGGAGGAAGGCTCCTGGGCCCCAGGAGGTCTTGGGTCATTCTTCAGCACAGTACTGATGAGGGTGTGGAACAGGCCCTGGGCAGGCTGTCACATTAACACCACACTGAAGGGGTGGAACTCGATCCCCAGGGCATGGTACCCACCAAAGGCTTTTAAATAGAAATATGGCACCATGGCGGCTTTGAGACTTCTGAGCCATCTCTTGGGCTGCTTTGTAGAAAATGAATTGCAAGCGTAAACATTTAAAAACAGGGAGGCCACTTGTCCTCAGTAGCAGGAGTTCCCTGGTGGCCTGGGCCAGGAAGTAGACTGTGACATAGAGTAAGGTGGACAGAGGACAGAGGGCTATGGTGGAGGCAGGTTGGGGAGTGGCCTGGGGCTCTGACCGTAACAATGCTGTAGCTGAGTGGCTTTGAGGGTACGTGTGTAGATTCAGAGTGGACACAATGACCTCTTGATATCTGAAGGATGACCATGTTGGGTTATCCATTGCTCAGGAGAGAGATCTCACCTGAACTCATCGGAACCGTGGGATTGGGCACTCTTGTACAAGGAACCATGCAGGTCTAAGAGCTGGGGCAGAGGGTAGAGAGAAAGCAGAGTCCTTCATCATGGTCCAGGAGGGATCAGAAGATGGGAGAAGCCCCAGGGAGAGAGGTGCAGAATGAGGAGAACACAGACTGATGGGGGCCGGCCATTCCCAGTCAGAGACGTCCCCGTTAGAGCATAGACAAAGACCTGTGTTCAGTTCCCGCTGCCACATAGAACTAGTGAGTTGGTGCACACTCCTGTACTTCAGAGATGGGGCGGGAAGATTGGAAGGTCAAGGTCACCCTAAGCTGCATAATGAGTTCACAAGAATAAGTGTGTTGGAAGCCCTGTCTGGCTTCAGCAGTGTTGCCTCCTCCTCCTCCTCCTTCTCTTCTTCCCCCTCTTCCTCCTCCTCCTTCTCTTGGTGTTTTGAGTCAGGGTCCACTGTGTATCCCAGGCTGGCTTCCAGTCCTTTGGTAGCCTTCAGAATGTGTGAGGTTACAGGCCTGCACAACTCTACCTTGCTTAGATGAACATACTGAAGAAGCGGGTGGGGGCTTAATTTGGAAATGCTAGCCTGAGGATCTGAAGCATGTCTTGTGGCAGTAATGATGGTGTGTGAGAGTGTGTGTTTTTTGTTTCCTGTTAAGGACAGCCCTGTCAGAACAGGTCTGTGAGCCTCTGTTATGGCTGAGCTTCTCTATATGGGATGCTAGCTGACCTCTGACCGAGACATGAACTTCACCTCTTGTAGTGTCTCAGGGCCCGCAGCTTGTTTCTCTTGGTGTCCTTATGTTGGAGCTTTGTGTAGTGCCAAGGTACTGGCCTAGGAGCCAGCTCTGCCACCCATTCAGGTTGGGAGGTCTGGTCTGGGATGGCATGGATGCCTTGGGAGAGGGCAGTTTGGGGAGAGGTGCGCTGGGCCTCGGTCATGTCAGGAGGTCCTTCCTAGAAATGGTGCTATGATCTACAATCCTGAAGAATACTTATCTGGTCTTGCTTTGTACTTGGAAATAGTGAAAACCTGGGGACCATGAGCCCCACCCAGGAGGCCCTAGCTGCCTCATGTGGAGGCTTTGCTCTGGCAGTATGTGGGCCATGACCACCTGGGGGCTCCTCCCTGTTCTTCCTCAACAGCACCCCCCCCAGAGCATTTGTTATCTGCCAGGTGTCAGAGGTACGGAAGGGACAGGCCCAGTGGTTCGGGGCTTCAGGAAATGCGGAGTTGGAGCAAGGCATAGACCCTGGAGTGGAGGGAAACACAGAGGAAAGCCAGCTCTCTGTTCTCCTGTTTCTTCCTGGTCACTGTGGGCTGGCCACTGTCTCCATCCGGGTCTCAGAACAAATGAGCTAGCCTTCCTATCAGGTTGCTCTCCTGCAGGTATCGTGTGTATCCTAGGTGTCATGCTAACCTCGGAGAACTCTTTCAGGACAAGTCATGATGTGTAACATGAATAGGGAAGTGAGCTGTGGCTGTGGGATGGGGGGTGTTTCCATCCTCAGTTCCCCCGCACTGTGCAGGATTGAGGTGGCTTAACATTCTACAATTATGTGTGTGCTTTTCTGAGCGCATGATCGTGAGTGTGCATTGATGTGTAGATGTGGCCATATGTGCACATTCCATCGCACTGGGAGCTTGTAGGGACCAAAGCAGGGAGGATAAATGAAAGGAATGGCCATGATGGTGGCCAGCATGGGACACCGGGAGACACCTGCAGATTTATCTGAATGGTCCGCATAGCAGCACTATGTACTAGCAGCCTTGACTTACAAGGTGCAGAAACAGCCTCAACATAGTAACTTAAAATAAATGAGCACAATTTCTGGCTGGAGATGGTAGCTGGGTCAGGATCTCTTCTGGAAACTCGACCTAAGGCATGTATATCGGACATGCAGAGTAGCAAATGCAGGTCAGAGAAGCAGACGGTCTTCGCAGGGTCCAAGTGCCTGTAGCATTAGAATGTGTATGTGCATGCATATACTTGGCACACCAGCTGGCTAGCCTCATTGGCAAATGTGCCTGCAGGCATGTCAATGTACATAGTGCCTTTGGGTGCTTATGGGTGAAACAGATGGGCAGGACATGTTCTATATGTATTTTAGGACATCAGAATGAGGCAAGACCTTTGTTCTCCAAGGCAGAGGTAGCAAATTTGATGGCGTGTGTTCACTTTGTTGTTGGAGGGGGTGCTTTGGGCTAGGCTGGGGCTGTACATTTTGCAATAAACCTGTGAGATTCTTCCCCATTCCTGGATGACTAGAAAGAACAGCCCGCCCCATCCTCCACCACCTTTCTTCCAGGAATCCCTCCTAGAGCTGGTGTTTCAAGCTCTGAGTCTGATGTGTGAACTATCCCTGCAGAAGTCATTACCACATGCAGTAACCTGTCACCAACAGCTGTGGAAGCAGATGTGGAGATAGGCATGGGGTTGTTCCTCGGTGTGCATGGCGTGGATATGTGAACACCTGGCTCCCTTGTCAGGGGGTGGTTCAGGTGCAAATTGGCAGGAGCCTAGGAGCCAGCTCATCTTGGGCAGAGGGAGTACTGAGGGAATGATTTGGGGTTGGCTGTTTGTGTCTTTGCTAGATGTCTAAGGCCAATAGCACAGCAGATTAGCACTCCTTAACCACATAGACATTGGCTGGAAAGTCACCAACACACTCACTGCCTTGTTCCAAGTTGGGCAATGTCTGGGCCTGAGGAACAAAGACAAAGAAAGCCTCGTTCTCAGTCCTCAGGCCAGAGCTTGAAGTCAGGAGGAACAGGCTGGGGGTCAGGGGCTGGGAGGTCAGGGGCTGGGGGGTCAGGGCTGGGAGGTCAGGGGCTGGAAGATAAGCATTTCCACTCGGGGCCATCAGGAGAATGAAGAACTTTTTATCTTGTGGAAGAAGCTGGGTTGTCCTCACAACCTTTGTAGGTATCTGTGCAGCGCAGATGGAAAGAGATCCTGGCAGTCAGGAGCCCAGGCATGCTGAGCACTGCAGCTGGGATGGAAAGTATTCAGGCAGTCGGGAGCCAATGAACACCACAGGCCACAGTAAGGCTAGGTAACAGCTTACAGCCCTGCTTCAGGGAAAGGCTTCCCAACGTTAACAGCTCTGCTCCAGCCTCCAGAGAAGTTGTTAGAATCATGCTCCGGTTTCCCAGAGTGTAACAACTCTTCTCTGCTGGGGGAATTCCAGCTTTCTTCCTCTCCACAGCTCTCTGTTCAGGGAATGTAGCAGTTCTGCTGGGCTAGGGAAGCTTCCCTGGGCTTCGCTCCCTCAGCTGATCTCTGCCCAGGCTCAATTGCTGCTGCTGCTGCTGCTCCAGCAAAAAGACCCAAAGCCCATTCACGGGATTTATTGGGAGGGGAGGGTCCAGGAGAGTGGCTGCCTCAGCCAGCAGGAAAAGGACTGCCGGTATAGGGCTTCTTGGGGGCGGAGCTTTCTAGGGAGAAGACTTTCAGGGTGGGGATTGGTCAAATCTTTTAATCTCTGTTTGGTTTTGGTTTTAGGGTCAAAATGTTTCTTTCACTGGCTCTTTTGGGTTTTCGGGTTCTAATTTCAGGGCCAGGGAATATTTCTTCCATTGGCTCTGATTCTAGGGCCAAAGCGTGTTTCTTTGGTGCTGGTTTCAGAGTCAGGGCACATTTCTTTTTGCTTCTGTATTCAAGGATAAAGTATTTCTTGCACTGGCTCAGATCTTAGCTCTAGAGCGGGCTTCTTTCCCTGGCTCTGGTTTTGGAGCCAGGGTGGCTTCTTTGGCTGGTCACTTTCCCCTACAGTCCTGGGTACTGAAGTGGGTGTTCATAGTGATGCCTGGCCTGGAGCAGGGAACATGCTGGGATCCAGTTTCAGCTTCTAAGACCTCTTTGATGGAGAACAAACTGTGCTTGGGTGCTGTACTCAAGGCACCCTGGTGTGCTGTGGGAGGGGCCTGTGGGAGGGGCCTGTGGCCTTAGCTCCTTTCATTGCAGACAGAACCAGCTAGAAAATAAGGAGCCCATACTTGGCCCCCAAAGAAGCTGACAGGAAGCAAACTGGTGTGTGGTAAAGCCAGTGGTGACTTAGAATGTTCTTCCTGCCCCTCCCGAAGGAGGTCTCCTGTGAACCCTCCCTGTGTGACAGCAGCTAAGCATGCTGTAGCTGGGTGGCTCCAGTCCTCTCTCCTTCTTCAATCCTCTAGAGCTGGCCCAGCCAGTCCTCAGAGCTACAGAGAGAGCAAAGTCTGCAGACACCAGGCTACCATGTCCATCCCTATGTCCATGGGAAGTGTTCCCTGTCCTCCTGGGGACAGGAGGGCACAAAAACAGGGTTCTTATGGATACCACTAACTTTGTAGCTGCCCCCCACCCAGCTCAGTAGCCCTCTGGGCCTGTCATTCTGAATAGTGTTTTAAGGGCTCCTGAACACACAGTCCTCACTGTTGTAAGTGCTCTGCATATCTAGTCCTCAAACCCTAGGAGATGGCAGCCACTATTACTCTATTTTACAGAGGAAGAACTTGAGGCACAAAGAACTGAGGTCAAGGGTCACCCAACAGTAAGTGATAGGGTTGGGTCGATGCTGGAGATGAGGCCTCATGCTTGGAAGGCAGACCCAGGAAGATTGCCAAGAGTTAGAGGCCAGCCTGGGTGACTTAGTGAGTTTTAGGCCAGTGTGGACTACAGAGTAAGACCCTATCTCAAAAACAACCAACCAACCAACCACAAAGTTCTCCTGGTAGAGGGCGTCCCTAGCAAGCCGAGAGCCCTAGGCTCCATCCTCAGAACTGCAAAACAAAATACTCTCGACTTCTTGCAAATAAAACATGACTACTTAGACTCCAGAGTCCACCCACTGTCCCTGAACCCCCCTCACATACACCTCCCATAAGGAGGCTGAGGGTGCCAAGGAGGGAGGACCACGCTGTTTCAGATGTCCTGAGGTCTGGAGGTCATAGCTCACTGACAAAGCGCTTGCTTAGCAAGGTGAAGATCCCCATTTGAGTTCATCTGAGTTAAAAACTATTAGAGGAGTGTGAAGTGTGCTTGGGTTATGGGGGAGGGAGACATTTGGCTAAGAGATGCCACAAAAGGGCCTTCCTGACAGGAAGATCCCAGCCTAGAGGATGTACTAGATGGACCTAAGCCCGGAAGGCTTCCCAGAGGAGGTGATTGAGCAAGGTCTCTCGCCCAGAGACCGAGCTGTGACAGGAGGAGGTGGGCAGGGCGCCGGCAGTTCCGAGGCTGGACCTTGGGTGGGCATCCTATAGCCCCCTTCTCCAGCGCCATCCCCCCCAGCCAGGGACGCCGGTGCGGTGCCGCAGGGGCTGTGAGCGGTGGGTGGTCCCCGAGAAGAGCTGTCCAGTCCGTGCCTGATGCCTCTTTTTCCTCCACTCTCTTGGTCTCTTTCAGTCGGAGGAGGACAGACTCTCGGGGCACTCCCTCCCGCGGTACAGCCCCCTGCGACGACTGGCGTCCTCCGTGTTCTCCTCCTCCACGCTGGAGACGGAGCACTACCCTCACCCCGGCGGCGGCAGCTCCTCCGGCTCCTCCGGTTCCCTCATTCAGCGCAGCCGCTCGGCCGAGAGCAGCCCCGTGCGTGCTCCCCACCGGCGCCACGCGCCCCTGGCCGCCGGCAACCACAGACTGGTGCCCTCGGTGCTCCGCATCTCGCGGTCCCAGCTGCAGCAGGTGTGGGCACGGTTCACCCACAAGACCTAGGCTGGGCCCCCCCCTCCTGGAGGGGGCAGGTGGGGGGGGCTGGGAAGCAGACAGAAACCATGGTTCCTTCCCAGGACGCAATAATCATAGGCCACTCAGCCCATCCTACCCACGTGCAATATGCCCCCTAGAAGGTTGGCCTGAGATACTGTAAAACTCCCACCCTACCAGAGGCTCTGTCCCCAGAGACTCTGTCCTGGGTGGGCTTCTTTGCTAGAAGCCAGCCAAAATGGTGCAAGAGAGGGGTGGTGTGTTGGCGCAGTTGGACAGGATAGGGACCCTGAGATGGAGCTACAGTGGCTCCCGAGTTCGGGGGAAACCAAGGTGTAGGGGGGGGCTGAGGTGTTCTGGGACAGTCTAGCTGTGGGGTCAGTTTCTGTTTACTTTCTAGGGTCTTGGTAGGTCTGGGTGGGACCTACCCCTCAGGGGTTGGCCGGAGTTGAACCTTGGCAGATGTGCATCTGTGTCTATCTAGCTGACCTGGGGTGGGAATGTGATGGAGGCTGGTGAGAGAGTGTCCATACTCAGAAATGGAGAGTGGACAGCCCTGTAACCTAGGAACATTTCCCATGCCGCCATCATTAAGGTCAGACACCTTCCCCCCCCCATCTTACCCCATAGTTCAGGCTGTGTCCACAGTCACCCACACCATCACCAAGACCCTTCCTTGACTGACCTGTCTTCAGGAGCTGGGGATGGATAGAAGGGTTCCCAAGGCATTGTGGAGAATGTGGTAAAGGAGCCAAGACTCATCAGACCCTAGGCACAGGGACATCTATCTCAGAGCAAGTCCCAGAGAGACAGCTCAGACCTGCCACTCTCAGGGGACTCCTCCTGGAGGTATTGTGAGTGTGCTTCAGAACACCAGGTAGGCAGGCCAGAAGAGGACCTACCCAGACACTGCTGGGCACACACCCAACCTGTCACTGCAGGGACCCCACTTTTCCCTCTCTTCACGCCTGTCATCAAGGCTTCGAGAGGTGGTAAGGAGGCTACCAGGAAGGGTAGTGCCTGTCGGGGGAGGCTAGAGAATTTGCAGACCATGAATTTCCGTGAGCTTGCAGAGACACATGTACCCATGTGAGTGTGCTAACCCACGACCACACACACAGCAGGCTGTCAGGCATGAGTGTTCAGTCTGTGTTGTGCACACTTTCAGAGAATGCTATTTACTTAGACCCAGATATGATCAGCACTTACTGAAGTTACACGGTGTACTGCAGCTGCGTGTGTGTGTGTGTGTGTGTGTGTGTGTGTGTGTGTGTGTGTGTGTGTCAGAGACAGACAGAGAGGTCAGTCCTTGGTCGCTTCCTATGCCCCCATCCTTGCTTTATCATTCTCTATGCATTTCCCATGTGTTTTCTCCCAACCCTGTGACCCATCAACTTCCTCAAATATCCCTGATTTTAGTACAGGTCTTAGGGCCCCTGGACCAGTATGGGGATGCTTATATCTAGTGGGCAGTGGCCAGGAGCCAAGCTATCTACATATGCACATGGCTAACATTGTGATGGTCGACAGCTCAGCAGTCTGTTCCCACAGTCCCACTTCTCCAAAACTTCTCTTCTGAAGACCACTAATGTCTGGGCCAAGAGCGTCTTTTCCATGTAGCAAACAAAGCCAGGCCCCAGTTCTATCGTATGCCCCCTCTGAAGTCAGGCTGCTCACGTTCGAGTGTCCTCAATCCCCGGGGCTCTCTTGCCCTCTGACCATTCTGGATGACTCTGCCTTCTGCCCAAACAGGAGCTGGGGAGAAAGAACAGAAACCCAAAGCACAAAGGCGAGGGGCGGGACTACACAGCAGCCCTCCCTGCATCCAGCACTGCCCCCCTTACCCTCTGCCCCCACCCCCGTATGAAGGCAAGGGTTCTCTTTGTTCATTCATCCATACCACAGGTCAGCAGCACCGGGATTCCATGACACCAAGTACTTTGCTATCTGGCATTCTTTTCCAGAATGTTCCACCACCAGACCTGAGCAGAGTTCCACCTCAGTAGTCAGAATTGTCCCTGAGGTACTCTGAGATCCCCAAGTGCCTTTAGGCTTATCAAAGATAATGGCACTGACTGAGCCTCAGTTTTAACATTATGTACATATAACTGTTTCCCAAGTTTTTAGGGATAGGGAATCTGTTGCCCCATCTCTCAGTCACAAAGGACAATACTCATGGGAAGGTAGGTAGTCTTTAAAGTAAGGCCACCATTCAAAATCTCTGGCCCTCCAGAAAGCATCCTTTTGCATTGGCCTCTGTTGCAGAGGAATTTGTTAGCCCTCTGTAGGTGATTTTGACAGAACTGTCTTTGGAGTGGGACTGCTCCGACTTTTGCAAACTGCTCAGTTCTTCTCTAAGCCACCCATGTTAGACCATGATCATGTCTGCATGGTTTGGGGCTGAGTCTCTAGTTCCCATGTGTGATAGGGCTAGCTGGGAGCCTGTGGGGTGTGAGACCATTTCCTGTGTAGAATTTCCCAGAGAAGTGAGTGTCTGCTAGGGGAAAGTACACGGCTTCTCCAAAGCCAGCTTTACCAGTGGTCAGCACCCTTAGCCATGTTTAAAGCATGGTGTTTTTGTACTGGGTATTCACACCCTGCATATGGTGGTGTCTTCAGGTATTCTGTCCTGGCACACAGTGCTTCCTAGATGCCAGGCCATGATCTGATCGCTTGACAGAATTAACTCACTTGAACCTCATACTAACCTATGAGATAGATCCCAAGGCTAATGCACTTAATGGATTAATCAGATTTTCCCTTTGCAAGAACATAAATTAATAGAAAAGCCACCTGATGCTGAGTTATTGAGCTCTTGTACCACAGGAATCTTTAGATCTTTTAGTCTAAATGTTGTTTTCCTGCCGGTCTCCTCTTGGCAAAGGAGGATTGTCTGGAAACCATTCTGCCTCAGTCACACCTTGTTATGAGATTGCATCCAGACAGGAGGCGCCCCAGAGCACAGGGATTAGTTGAATTGGCTGGGCTCTGTCTTGGTCCTGTGCACACCGCCTTGACCTCCTCACATTGCCCCAAGTACTGTATAGAAGCACTGAAGATCCAGTGGGCCAACTACCATACCGTGAGAAAGCGGGCCTGGACCCCTGACTCCAGTCCCACTGGACGGTTCTCGGGCTCAGCAGAGATTGGCATCGCTTGCTGAGCACCGACAGGAGCCTCTGAAAGGGTGTCACCAACTCATACAGGAGCCCAAATTCTTTAAATTTACCATAAAGAAACCCCTCTCCAGTCACTCCTCAGCTCAACCAGTTGTTGCTACTGTCTTCCAAATTTTTATGTGAACTCTCCAAATTTGTAATTATTGGTAACACACATGTATGCATGCACACTCTAGAGCACACACACACACACACACACACACACACACACACACACTGCAGTTTCTGGGAAGAGCTGGTGACCTACCTTCAGTGACCCTGAGAGTTCTTCACTGCATCTTCTGTCCAGGGCTGCTCTCAGGGCAAGGCCGCAATGCACTGAAGTCAGGCAGCCGCACATAGAGCTGCTGCTGTTAGCGGAGGTAGTGGTGGAGGAGGTGGTGTGTGTGTGTGTGTGTGTGTGTGTGTGTGTGTGTGTGTGTGTGTGCATGTTGCTGTGGTGAGCTCAATGTGTGGAGAGTCATTGATTTTTTTTTTTTTTATTGTGAGCAGAGTAGGACCACCAGATAGGGCTAGTATTTTTTGAGCAGGAGAGGGTGTCCTGAGGACTATAGGTCAGTGTAAAATGCTGTATTAAATTCTTTATAATCGATACATACCCCATACACTCAAGGTAGCTTGGGTCACAGCAATAACCACTCAGCATTCATCCCAACCACTAACCCTGAGCCCAGTAATCTCTCTCCGAATTTCTAGTTAAAGGGAAAATAGACCCAGCCTTTCCCAATAGGTTGTGGGGTGGCACCTCTGTGCCAGAGCACCCTCCTTCCTACCTCTGTCCTCTGCCCTGCCTGGGTCTCTTTTTCTGGGGCAGGGTGGTGCTGTCTGTTCAGGCAGGGGTGGGGAGCCTGGGCCACTGAGAATAGGAGTTCTACCATGTTAATAGGTGTTTTGGGGACAAACCATGCTTGTGGAGGATGTGATTCCCATCGGACATTGGGGTGCTCTGTTGGGGTTGGGGACACAGATGATGTGTTCTCTGCTGTTCTTGAGTTGTTCTTGGCAATTGGGGTGCAAGGGTAATTCTTGCTGTACCTCAATCTCCACTTAGATAAGGAACACCCTTAACTGGAGGGAAGGAGCCATGCCTGCCCTGTACTGTACATTCAAGGCATCCTTCTCCCTAAGGGAGAGGCCCCGAGGCTGAGGACCATCTCCCTCAGATAACTCCACACATACTCAGTGGACTTCCCAACCTGGGAGGCCCCTGAGCCCACCCAAGAAGAGGTGGGGAAGGAATTGACCTTTCCCTGGGTTTTCCTGACACCCCACCGCCTGCCCTCGGATCCTGCACAGGCTGTCGGTGGGGAGAATGACCCCCACGCACAAGCACGCTCACACTCTGCAGCCTCGCGTACACTTCATCCACTCTCCGGATAGCAAATTTAGCAGCCCCGACCCGGAGCGTACCTGAGCCCTGCAGGTTTCTAACTCACCCCGGGCCCATCTTACCCCGTCCCCAACCCCTGCAGCCGTCGCACCTCGAATGTACGTTCGGTCATTTTAACCAGCTGCTACTTGGCGTGCCCCCCTGGTACCGCCGGCCTCGGAGTCCCCGCCCCGCCCAGACCCGCGCCCGACCTGGCCGGGACCCTAGCTCGGTCCCCTCCCCGCCAAGCTGCCTGCTGCTAAACTTCTCTTGGGTTTGCGCCCCTGCGGTCCGCCTTCGCTCTCAGTTTTGTTTGCTTTTCCTTTCTGCAGACTCGCGGCCGCTGGGTCCCTGACCTAGAGGTAGGGTAAGGACGAGTGGGACTCGTCCCTGAGTGCTTCCAGGGTTAGGGTGCAGACCAGGGGCGCGGGGAGGAGGGGTGCAAATGGGAGGAGCTGGCTCAAAGAGCCCGACCCTTCCCATCCCCATTCCGGTTACCTCACCGCCCATAGTGCTGTCCCCACCCTTGGCCTTGCAATTGGATGCCAAAGAGCCCAGAGTTGAGAGGGGAGCCAAGCTTTGAGCCTAGGTCTCTCAGAGCCACCCAACCCCTTTTGCCCATGCTCTAGTCCGCGTCCCTTGTCCCATCCCATCTGCCACTAAGGGCCCTGGGGGGCTCCGCAAACATGCCCCCACTTCCAACTCTTCCCCAACCCCCACCCCCGAAAATAAAACTCAGGGACCAACATCTATCTGCTTCCTTTGCACTTGCTCCGTCGACCCCTCTCCCAGGTGGAGGGGCTCCCGTGGGGGAAGGGGCGGGTCCCAGGGCCCCTAGAGTTGACAGTATTGACGCAGAGAGGGGCTGGCCCCTGCCCGTGAAAGATGGGACTGGTGGTGTGGGGAGACTCAGCCCCAGGACCTAACTGAGCTCCCTCTCTACGAAGACCCTTTATCCCCGCCCCCCTTCTCGGGGACGGGATGAAGCGAAGGAGGGGAGGGTGGTTGGCAGGAAGACCCCTCCGGAGGTCTCCAGCCCCAGCCGGTTTATTCCTGAGCGCCCCTCCCTCTCATCCCGTCTTTCCTCGGTCCCCTTTTGTATTGCAATAATACTGTATTATACGCTTGCACTATTCCTTACCCCGGCCAGCCTAAGCATGCAGGAGAACTCAAAACCACACACACGAAGATGGGACGCTTTTTCTTTTCTTTTCTTTTCTTTGTTTCTTTCTTTGTTTCTTTCTTTCTCTTTCTTTCTTTCTTTCTTTCTTTTTTCTTTCTTTCTCCTTTTCTTCCTCTTTCTCTTCGGGGTGCGTCCTCCTTAGTGTATATAGCGGCGTCAGGGGCCCCGGACCCAGGTAGAAAAGCATGCACTGAGCCCCCCACCCCCACCCCAGACTGCGAGTACTGTACAAATCCAACACTTGAAACCGACACGCACACGCGCGGCGCCGCCACGGGGGTGGGACACGGACACGCACCCACGCGCACACGGCCGTGCACGGGCGGGGGTGGGGGCGCCCCGCCGTCAGGCGTCGCTGTGCGAGGGATCTTGTGCCTTTAAAGTCCCTGTATGTTCATGCAGACAATCCGGTGAGCTTGTGTACTACCAAATCCTGATTAAAGACGCCTTCCAGGAACCTGTGCCTTGGCCTGCTTTTTTTCACAGCCCCACTCAGGTCCGTGAGTGGAGGGGCAAGGGGCTGGGACTGCTGGCTGAGGGGCGGGGATTGCTGATCAGCTGGACTCCAATGCCCTCTTCCCATTCATGGGAAAAAGGGATGAGCGGACTCTGGGACCCAGCTCCAGGTGCCAACTGAACCAGAGGAGTAAGATTGGAAATAGGAGGTTAGGTCTCACTGAGCAAGTGTGGTGGGGGTGACACCAGAGTGCCAAAGAATGTGACTCTGTTGCGCAATGGATAGCGCATTGGACTTCTAGTGACAAAATGCCAGAGAGCCTGTGCTGCCTGGCACTGTCCTCTTTTGAGGCAGGGAGTGGCCGCTGAAGATTTAGTTCAGGGCATGGAGCAATGAAAGGTTCTGGATCCTAAGATGGTGGGAACCAGCTGCTCAGAAGCAGGCTGAGCAGACTGGAGAGAGACCCTGTGTGTCCTGACCCTCTTTGCTCTCTCCCCCTGGCTGGGCAGAACTCAGAGACTGACTGGGACAGGTTCTGGCTACTGGGTGACTTCCTCCAGCTGCTGAAGGTGAAGCCACCTTTCCCTTGGGACCCAAAGCAAGTGGAGGTGAAGGGTCAGTGACAGCCACAGTACCCATTCCCCAGGGGGTTCAGAAGCCCCTCCCCCACTCACTTGCTGGTTCTGGGTCATAGGGCAGATGAGGGGAGCATGCCAAGGGGGACATTGAGATCTAGTCATCTGTCATCTAGACCTAGTGGCCATGTTCCCACCTCCTCTTCCCTGGCCAGAGTAGGCATCCTGGGGTAGTGGTGGAGTGGAGGGAGGTCTCTTGGCTGGACAGAAACACTCTGAGGGAGAGCAGGTAAACTGAGTCAGGCAAGTGAAGCAGCAGACGTGGTTAAGAGCGGCCAGCAGCTGGCTACTTGGTCTCCATGTCCTCTTCTCTTCCTCTCGGCATTGCTGCATGGCCGGGGCCAGTGGCGTGGTCTCTTAGGTGTTCATCTTCCAGAATGTGGGCAGCAGGCAGTCCTGACAGGCGAGACTGGCCCCTCCGCGGTCAATGTGAGGGGTATAGCCTACACTTTGGCTTTGTTACTCAGGCCTGTCCCATCCCCCCAACCTTGGGACTTTGAGCTGGAGTGTAGTTCCCGGGATGGCTTGGCCAGAGTCCAGGCAGGAGAGTCACTTCATGCACCCTGTGTGGACATTGGGATGAGGAAACCGGAAGGTCTTCCGTGTCATCTGTCACAAGTTCTTCCTTAGCTGAGTAGCACAAGGGGCCCAGGCCTCGATTTCCATCCTTTGTATGTGGTGCAGAGGACATGACTTTAGTTGGCCTTTGAGGCTGGAGGAAAGAGCTTCAGGCCTCAGGGAATAGTGGGGGAGCAGAAGCCTGGTTGGCGCTCTCTCTCTCTCTCTCTCTCTCTCTCTCTCTCACTCACTCACTCTCTCCCTCCCTCCCTCCCTCCCTCCCTCCTTCCCTCTCTGAGGATCTCAGCCTCACTGACATGCTTCCTTGGATCAGCTCCACCTTCTGCTGACCCCTGAATCACCCCCAAGCTGGTTTTTTGTTGTTGTTGTTGCTTTTTAAACAGTCTCCCTGTGGAGTCTTGTTTGGTCTGGAACTTACTATGGAGACTCCCCGGTGGGCGGCCTCTGCCTCCTGAGTGCTGGAATTAAAGTTCTGTGTCCCCATCCCAGGCAACCTGGGAGCTTCAAATCAGCTGAATGAGCCATGTTAAAGCGGGTGTGGAAACCTAAGCAAACAAGTGAGAATCATAATGGTCACTGACCTGGGGAAAGGTGTGATCTTGAGGCTAGCTATCCCTTGGTGACACTCCCCAGACAGCTGGGAGGCAGCCTGCTGATTGCTGCTCTGTCCTTCCCACAGATCCCTGGGCTATGGCCAAGCACACCTAAAGTGTCCTGGAGACACCAGCAGCCTGGGAGATTACGAAGGCAAATAGCTCACTAGGCATTCTGGGAGAGGCAGGAGAGCACTCTGCTTCTGTCTGAGGAGGGACCGGGGGCATTAAACAAAAAAATCCAGGGTACCCAAGCTCGTGTGGGTGGCCCCAGTCCTGCTGGGATCATTGAGATCTGTGTGTCTCCCCACCACCCAATCCATGCAGAAGGTCCTCCATTCTCCTATGGGGGTGCCTAGCAAATTCTGGGTCTCGGTAGCCCTTGTCAACACATTTTCCAATTTGGGCCAATTCTTGGTCAGCGCTGCTTGCTGCCTCACTGGACTGGATGGCTCTCGGTTCTCTTTCCCCAACAAGGAGGGTAAAGGGCCCAGCATGGAAGAGGAAGTCTTTCCCTGTGGTAATCCAGCTGCTGGGAGAGATGGGTCTCACCTGCACAGGACTTTTGTGTAGAGATTCAGGACTTGGCCAGGTGTGGGAGAAAAGGCAGTTTTAACAGAACTGTCCAAGACCTCGAAAACGGGATAGGAAAAGTCAGCAGCTGTGCGGTAGAGAGATGTTGAGGGGTAGGCTCAGGGGTGTCTACAATGAGCAGGTGGGTCTGGTGCTGACTGGGAATGCATGAGCAAAGTTCCCAGCGTCTCCCTGTCCTTGGCTGTCAGTGCATTCACCCACCTTGTAAATCTCATCACCACTCAAAGCAGAGTCCACTCACCAGCTGTGTTTCATAGTTGTAACACTGGCAAGGTATATCAGAGGTGGGAGCATACGGTCAAAGCCTTAATGTTTTTGCTAGATGGATGGTTGAAGTAAGAATGGAAAAATAGTGTAGGAACACTTCAACAGGGATGCAAAAAGGACCAAGTCTTAAGGAAGCTTCTAGACCATCAGAAGTTCCTTTGGGAGGCAAGGCTGCCCAGTCTCTGCACCCATGCTTGCACAATAGTATGTGCATGAATCCACTGGAGGTCAGAGGTCAAGAACAGGCATCTTCCTCTATCACTTTCCACCTTATTTTTAAAATTAAAAAGAACCCTGATTTATTTATTTTATGTTCATGAGTGTTTTTCTGCGTGTATATGTGTGCTGAGGCCCACAGAGGTCAGAAGAAGGCGTTAGATCCCTGGGAATGGAAGCTATGAATGGCAGTGAGCTGCCACATGAGTGCTATGAACCAATCCGAGGCCTCTGCAAGAATCGCAAGCACTATTAACTGCTGAATCATCTCTCCAGACCCTCCACACCCTTATTTTTTTGAGACAGGGTCTCTCTGAATCTAGAGTTCATTCACTGGTTAGACTGATTGGTCATCAGCTTGGGAAATTTCTGTCTCCACCCACCAGGCACTGGCCACTACATGCTAGTTTCTTTCTTGGGCACTAGTGATCTGAACTCAGGTCTTCATGTTGCCGAAGCAAGCACATTCTGCCTGTGCCATTTCCTCAACCACCTCGGTCACCACCTTTTCTGGTGTTCTTGAGACAGTCTCACTACGTAGCCCTAGCTGTTCTTGAATTCACTATGGTTAACCAGGTCAGCTGCAGACTCTTAGCAATCTTCCTGCCTTAGCCTCCCTAATGTCAGGGCTGCAGGCATGTGTCACTATGCCAGCCACACCATTCTGGCCATCGGCTGTCTACCTGCTGTTATTTCCACACCCACACTGAGTCCTCTCAGGCAGTGGATTAGAAAAAGATGGTGGGTGTTGGGGAAGAGAAATCATCAGTTGGATGGATGCTCAGCCCTGGAAATTCCTGTTTTATTCTCCACTAGCCTCAAAGCTAAGTGCACTGAAACTACTAATTGGGCATCTCCTTTACCTGTTCCAAAAGTCATGGTGAGGTTTGAAGGGGCAGTGATCTACAAACCAGGTCGAGCAGAGCAAAGGGGAGGAAGCAGCTGTCTGCAAACTGGTTGCTTATGTGACCCCCTTTATGCTTGGGACCGTTGTGGAGAGTGCATTATGCCCAGTTCTGTTCCTTGTGTAGAGATCCCTTACTCCAACAAATGCATGTCTGCCTTGTTCAATACCAGACACGTAGATTTTTACTGTATAGCATAGCAACCAGGACATTGTGTGTGTGTGTGTGTGTGTGTGTGTGTGTGTGTGTGTGTGTGTGAGCTGGAGATTGATCTCAGTCATCATTCCTGAGCAATCCACTTTGTCCTTTGAGGCAGGCTCTCTCACTGGCGTCTGGGACTTGCAGAATCAGACCTAGGATGGCTCCTAGGCCACTTAGCTCCCTGTCTCCATCTCTTAGCACTGGGGTCATAAGTGTACAACCACATACTTGGCTCAAATTTAGGGCAAACACTTTATCACCTGAGCCCTCTGCCCCAGTCCCCACTCTTCTAAAAATATTAACATATAATTACATCATTTCCTCCTCTCCTCTCTCCAATTCTTTCTATATCCCACCTTATTCTCTTAAATTAATGGCTTAGTTTCTTTGATTGTTATTCTTACACATGCACACACATGTGAATATATAAATACAAGCTTCTGAGTTCATTCAGCATTGCCTGTGTGTAAGTTCAGGGCTGGCTGCTTTGTATTTGACAGGCGATGAAGGGAGCCGATCCCTGGGAAAGAGCAGTCCCCCACTCTCAGCTATTCTTAGTTGTGTATAGCTCTTTGTTTATGGGTGGATCCCCATGACCCCCTCTCATTTTAAGAAGCAGTCCCGTATAGCCCAAGCTGGCCTCACATTCACTCTGCAGCCAAGACTGTCCTTGAACTCCCGATCTTTGTAATTCTGTTTGCCCAGGAGCTAGCACTGCAGGTGGTTAAGGACCTCATGAATGAACAACAAAACTCTTTGGGAGGCTTCATTCACACTAGAGAGGGAGAGCTATAGAAATACATAGAAAAATGTGCAAACAGGCAGAAAGGGAAGTTGATGAACAAGAGGGCTGTGAAGAAGAGATGTTAAAAGACAACAGGAATTTGTTGTGTGAACAGAGGGTGAGAAGGACCCCAGGGTGACATGCATGACACACCCTGGGAGATGCTGATAGCATTGAATGGCTAGAGGTAGAGATAGCTGGAGCAAGGGCATGGCTGAGGGAGGAAGGGAGAAGGTAGGAGTGGGTGTGAGAGATGGCTCCTGTGCCAAGCCAAGGATGGTTATGTTCACATGTGCACTGTGGTGACCCCTGGAGAGAGAGATGACTAGAGTCTCAGGAAGTCTAGGTGGCAGCTGAAAGAAAGACGGTTGGTGGTGCCAGAACTGAGACAGCAGGATGAGGGCTGTGGAAAACTAGACTGGCAGGAAAAAGTCTGGAGGCCCTGAGACAGCAGACATTGAGATGGTTGTGTCCGACTGTGATGTGGGAGGTCAAAGTATTATTTCCCTTTTCGAGCTTCTGGTCTGGATGGACTGTGTCCTGTTGGGTTAGGAAGACAGCAGAGCATAAGAAAGTGCTGGTCACTAAGCACGGCCCCTAACTGTGGAACAAAGCTAGTCAATCGGCTAGCCTGAGATAGTGATGTGATGTCTGAGAATGTCTGTAGAGTAGATTAGGGCACAGACAGAGAAGGGGCCAAAGACTGTAGGAGACAGTCAGCTTTGCCAAGGAGGCTGGGCCTTTCTAGAGACAGAAAGGATGTCATGGGAGTCTAACAGCCCCATACGTGGCTTGACTGAGTTCCTGGAGAGGGGACTGGACATAGTTTCTACGGACGCCAGACGAGGACAGGAAGGAAGAAAAGCCAATGCTCCAGGGGCCCTGGTCTCACTCTAGTGTAAGAAGACTTTCCTCACAGGGTGTCATGGTCCTGGATGGCAGCTACAGAGGACTTGTCCCTGGTTACAGGAGATAAGGCTGGACATCTTTGAGTACAGCACATCCCAGAAAGTGACTAAGCCCCTCCCTCCTATCTGGTCACCTATAAAAGGGTTTTCTAAGATGCTCACACTTGTTGGTTATTTTCTGCTACCAGTCACACCCTACAGTTGGTATGGAGAAGCAAGGACAGGAGAGGCCGGAGAGGGGGAGGAACACTAGTTTGTGTCCCTTGGACAGGGATTTCCTGAGCCTTACTGGGTCCCGGGGGTCATTCAGGACCTGCGAACACAGCATTGTCCACTTTCTACCAGGTGTCCCTGAAGGACCTGGCTTAGGGTGGAGGTGAGGCCTCTTGGATCCCAGGAGGGTGGGTGACCTCAGTGGGTCCCTGTGTGCCCCTTACAGGTGTTTTCTGTGGCGTCCCCGTTTGAGGTGAATGGCCTTCCACGAGCTGTGCCTCTGGGCTTGCCCTACCAGGACTTCAAAAGAGACCTCTCTGACTATCGGGAAAGGACACGGCTCCTCAACAGGGTCCGGAGGGTGGGCTTCTCCCACATGCTGCTCGACACCCCACAGGGCCCACTGACCTCCTTTCAGCCTCAGGCCAATGGGAAGGAGGGAGAAGAGGAGGAGGAGGAAGAGGAGGAAGAGGAGGAAGAAGAGGAAGAAGAAGAGGAAGAAGAAGAGGAGGAAGAGGAAGAGGAGGAGGAGGAGGAGGCAGGGGCCCTTGGGGAGGTTCTGGGGCCTCGGAGTGGCTCTAGCAGTGAGGGCACTGAGCGGAGCCAGGAGGGCGCGCCGTCCACACTGCTGGCTGATGATCAGAAAGAGGCCAGGGGCCGGGCCTCCATGGCTGATGGGGACCTGGAGCCTGAGGAAGGCTCCAAAACGCTGGTGCTCGTCTCCCCTGGTGACATGAAGAGGTCGCCAGTCACTGCTGAACTGGCCCCTGACCCTGATCTGGGCACCCTGGCTGCGCTTACCCCTCAGCACGAGCAGCCCCAGCCTACTGGAAGCCAGCTGGATGTATCCGAGCCTGGGACTCTGTCCTCCATCCTCAAATCTGAACCTAAACCCTCAGGACCTGGAGCAGGGCTTGGGGGTGCGATGGTGGCTACTGGTGGGGTGGTGGCAGTGACCTCCTCACCGTTCACCAAAGTCGAGAGGACCTTTGTTCACATTGCAGAGAAATCACACCTCAATGTCATGTCTTCCGGAGGGCAGGCCTCCAGGCCAGAGGAGTTCACCCCGGGGAGTGAGCTGGGCCTGGAGATGTTTTCTGAGGGGGCCACAGCAGAGGAGGGAGCCCCAGGGCCTCTGGAGAATGGCATGGCTGTGTCAGGGCTCAATGAGGCTTTGACGGAGGGTTGTGCCCTGTCTGGCCCTCCTGGGGAAACAGCCTCAGAACTGGTCACAGACTCATTGCCCAACGGCCCAGCTCTTGCTGATGGGCCAGCTCTGACACCCCAACTGGAACCAGGCACCAAGAAAGGGACCACCATCTCCCCCGGCCGCCATGCTATGCCAGGTTCTCGCCCCAGGAGTCGTATTCCTGTCTTGTTGTCTGAAGAAGACACAGGCTCAGAGCCTTCGGGCTCTCTGTCGGCCAAAGAACGGTGGAGCAAGAGGACCCGACCACAGCAGGACCTGGCTCGGCTGGTGATGGAGAAGAGGCAGGGTCGTCTGCTGCTGAGGCTGGCCTCGGGAGCCTCATCCTCTAGTGAGGAGCAGCGCCGTCCCTCGGAGACGTTCTCTGGCACCGGCTCTGAGGAGGACACACCCGCCTCAGAGCCCACAGCAGCCTTGCCTAGGAAGGCTGGGCGGGCCGGGACCACCCGGAGCCGGATTCCCCGCCCCATCAGTGTGCCCACGCCTGCAGAAGGACAACAGCTTTCCGGCAGATCCCACGGTGCGGCCTCAACGTCTGACTTGGCCATCACCACCAGCAGGTGAGGAGCCCTGCCAGGACTGGCTGTGGCCACAGAAGGCCTCCGGGTCTTCCCAGAGCTCACATACCTCTCAGGTCTACCCTCTCCCATCTGGGCACTGTGTCACTTGGGACTGGATTATCAGTGTGTCACCGGGCTCCAGGGAACAGGAGCAGCATGATTAGAGGGGATACCGTGAAGTGGGGTCAGGGGAGGCTGCTGAAGACCAACAGAGCCCACACACAGTCCCTGTTTACCATGGGACATTTGAAACCGGAGAGCAAAGCCTTAGACATCTAGTAACTGGCATGAAATGGCATTTTGTATTGATAGGAACATAAGCACATTCTAGATTAGAATGCAAAACCCATGGGAATTTTAAAGATGGCACATGACCCTTAATAAAAATCTGTAGCAGGCCCAGCCTGTCATAGCCCCAAGGTCCTGCACTACAGGATGGAACGCCAGCCTGTTTATTCATCTGTGCCCGGCCACTTCCATCTTACCCAGCTTTGATGACACAGATCTGCAAGGCTCAATGCTCAGACATTCTGAAAATGCCCTCCTGTCCCCTAACCCCGACCTTTTCTCTTGTCCTCTGTCATCAGCAGGCTCCAGCTGCAGAAGTCCTCAGGGTCGGCTACTGCTGCTGACCTCCGTCCCAAACACTCTGCGAGCCGGGGTCCTGGCCCAGGTCGCGCCCAAGTCTCCAGGCCTGCAGCGCCCCGCAGTCCCGGCCTCCCTGCCTCCACCGCGCGCCACTCCAGCGGGTCCCCACGGAGCCAGTCCCTGTCCCGCAAAGAGAGCTCCTCCCCGTCGCATCAAGCCCGGCCCGGCGCCACTCCCTCTCGGGGGGTCCTCCAAGGCAGATCTCAGCCTGAGGCCTCCCCAGGGGCTCCCAAGAAAGGACCCAAAGGGAAACAACTGCAGACTCAGCGCACAGCAACCAAAGGCCGAGCGGCAGTCTCAGAGGGCCGGCCGGGGGCCAGATAATGACACCCGCCTGCGGCTCTCTGCGGCGCCCCTACCCTCACCCTGGTCCCCACCCGCAGCCGGCCACACTGGAGCAGCTTCCAGCACAGCCTTACGCGCCCGCGCGCCACCGCGGCCCCAGCTTCCCGCCTGCACCCGCCAGGACGCACGTGAGCACATGCTGCGCCCTGCAACTTAGCCAGCCCGCTGACCCCGGAGGGTGCGTGTCTTGGTTCCTCTTTCTTCATCCTGCCTCCTACCGCCCCTCTGCAGGGACAGGCTCACAAAAGATCCTCTGCCCCGGGAAGGCTCAGCCACTTATTGCCTGAAGAATCCTCTTTTTAGGGTCCGGTTCCCTTCACCCACCAAGTCTTGGCTGATGTCTATGCGTCCCTTCCCCGCTACAATTGAAGGGGCTTACATCTGCTTACATCTCCTGCGGCCCAGCTTGTCCTCACCCCCATCTTCTTCAGCCTCCAACCCTACCCAACAGGAGAAACAGCCTCAAATTCCAGAAGTGAGCAGACTCTGGCCTACCCACAGTCTCCTAGGAGTCCTGGTGGCTGGGACTGGGGAAGGGGGACCCAGGGGTCATTGGTTTATTACGTTTGAGGAGACACCTCTGGTCTGACTAAAGTCAGCTCTGTGAGAGGCACAGGGCATATGATTTTGGAGAGGGGTTGCTCCCTCTCTGGGGAACAGGATGGGAGTGAATGAGGCCTCTTGCAGCTGTCTCCCAGGGCAAGTGTTTGGAAACAGTAGGGATTAGGAATGGGGCTTTGGAAAGGTTACTCACTTCCGTGGTCTTCTGGGCTAGTACTCAGGACCCCTTACCGTCGGGAATTCCTTCCCGCTATCTAACCTCAATCCTACAGTTCTCAGTCAGCTCTCCCCTCAGAGCTTCATGCAGGGAGAGTGCTGGCATCATCTTCTGTTTGTGGGTCATTTGAATATTCGGGGACTCTGTTCTGGTCATCCTGCCATCTCTACTGTGGGCTGGCTCAGGCAGCATCCCCCTAAGTGGGCAGAAGAAGCAGGATGAGGTAGCCGGCTCCTGGAGGCAGGAGGCCTTTCTCACTTTAGCTTGTGTGTAATGCTGGTGCCAACCCCCACTCCACCCCAGCTCACCCTGGGCCCCTCTTGCTCTGAGCCAGCCTACACAGCTGAGCGGCTCTGTGCCTGACAAGGGACCTCTTCCTGCATTTTGGCTTCTGCATAGCTCACCCACCTCATCAGGCGCCTCAGCTGCTAACGTCTGGGGCCAACAGCACCCTGACTGCAGAAGGGACAGGCACCCCCTCCTATCTGGGACAGGGACTTCCTGCAGGCTACTCATAAAGCACTCACAGCCTCAGTCCGTCCATCATTCTGGCCCTCCTGTCCTTCCCTGAGCCACAAAGAGCAAACTAAGACATTCAGATGAGGAGGAGGAGGAGGAGGAGGAAGGCCTCAGGGCACCATCGATCCAGCCACTTCTACACCCAGGATGACTGATTGGGAGCAGCTTGTAGCAGCTGAACTTCTGATGGAGAGTCAGCAGCTCTGGACAGTTGCTCTGTGGAGCAGCCTGGGGAGGACCCAGGCGGATAGTTTTTGAGGCCCATCCCACACTGATTCAGGAGCTCCCAGAACACTCAGGAAACCTCTGTGGATTCAGTTTTCTTTGTCACCCGAGGGCCCCTCTAATTGCCTTCTAGTCTAGCAGAGGGGTAGAGGGTTTGTTCACTTCCCACCCAGAGCTTTTATAAGTGACAATCAGCTCATGCCAGGTGGGGACCAGGGCATGACCCCTAGTGCCCAGGCCCTGGGCCTGCTCCTTGCCACCAACCGAACCGTGAATGTAGGGTCCCCCTCATTGTCACATCTGCTGTAGGAGCAACAACACCCTGGTTTGGAGATGAGGCCCAGGCTCACCTCACCCCCAGCTTCACCCAGCGCTTGAGCTGGCACAGATGTAGAACCCAGTCTATCCTCTGGATCCCAGACCTCCACAAAGCTCCAACTGACCTCAGGCCCCTGAGTCAACACTGTCATTAGGCTGGGAGGGGGGAGGGACAGAGGACCAGGAGAGGTGGCTGGTGAGGGGACTAAGTGATCCCTCTCCCAGGAAGGAACCAGGGCAGAGGAAACCGCATCTCCTAATGCTCCCCCCACGCCCCCCCCTCCCCGTCCCCTGCAGCACCCTTCAGGCCCTCACCCCTCCTCCGTGAGAGTCACACTCCCACCACCACCTGTCACTCCCCATCCCCACTGCTTATGATGCTGGCTCAGATGTGGGGTGTGTTCACCTTAATGCGCCTTCCCTCCCCAGCCGTACCATGTGCAGAGGGGTGCAGGAGAAGGACCCTGCCCCAGGCACATGGCTCTCTAGCTTCCCAGTTCTTGAGGGGCCTGGCATGCTCCTTCTCCTGAGCCCCCTGGGCAGGTGTTGGGGGACAGGGAATTGCCCTCTTCCTCCCTGGGAAGCAACAGAAGAATGTCTACATAGCAAACAGAATGTAACGGCCCTTGGCCACCCCTTCCCAATTGCTGCATGGCCTCTGCCCACCCTGTGCCCACTCACTCCCCTGACACTAACACCTTGGAAGTCGCTGTCACAGGTCTCGGAAGGGAAGTAGCCATTACACCATTAAAAAGCCTGTGGACCTTTCTGTTGGCCTGGACTCTTTTTCCCTTTAGGGAGGGCAGGGCAACGTCCAGCCCCTGAGGGTGGGGGTGGGCAGGAGAGAAGATACAGGATGGTGCCAAGTGGGAAGAGAGGTCATCTCCACAGAGGAAGAAAAGGAAGCTCCGCTTGTCTGCTATAGGTGGGTCGTTTGTTCAGGGCCTCCCGGGAGGAAACGCTGTCCTTGGTTATCTTTGCTGAAGACTGTATGCTCACTCTCCATTTGGCCTGGCAGAGAGAGGAGAGAAGGAGAACTACCATTGCCCTAAAAGAAGCATCTAGAAGGGAGTGCCTGGAGAGGCAGAAGGTGAGGCAGCTCACAGGCAATGCCAGAGCAAAAACGGGTCCTGACCAATGCCTGGGACTTGGCCTGTGCACACCTACAAGTTTATCCTATGGATACACTTGGGAAACGACATGTCCAAAGTCATCCACCACGCCACCCTTCCCGGAGCTCCGCAGAGCCTTGCCTACGAATCTGAAACCCAAGAAGTTGCAAAGACAGAGTTTGCCTTGGATGGTACACATTCATTTGGTATCAAAGCCCAACAGAGACACCCAGCTTGGTGGCCCCAGCCCTGTCATCCTCGTAACCACAGGACTTAGAGTTTTAGAGCAGGGGGACTTTTTGAAAGCCCAAAGCCAGCCTGGGCTACATAGTAAGTTCAAGGCCAGCCTAGGCTAAATGTAAGACTGTCTCAAAAACGAAAATAAAAGCCATGGCAAGCTGTTTATATTTATTAATTTCACTCATACATGTTTTTAGTGGAATGAAAGTTTTTTTGAGACAAAGTTTTTCCAGGTAGCCCAGGCTGGTCTCAAATGTGCCATTCTTGCTTCAGCCTCCCCAGTGCTGGGATCACAGGTGTGAACCACTGTGCTTACTTAGGGGGTGATATTAATGTCTTTGATATAAGACACTGCTCTTGACCCTATTTATAATATATGGACTATGCATGGAATTACTTTTCTCTCTTAAAAAAAGTATTTCATCTATCTTTCTTCTGTGATGGCAATGGTTTCGGTAAGAGACTGCGGACCAGAAAAAGAAGTGGCTCCAGATCAATCTCAATGGCCTTTGGTTGGGACTGTTACCAAAGCAAGGTCCACACATATGACAAGGACTCCACTGTGAGACTGTGAGACTGAAAACCATGGAAGCGGCTCATGTTTTTATGGGCCAGTGTCGATAACTAAGAAAAAGCAATGTGTGAGGTCACGAGACTCTTGGAACAGCAAGACAGTTGGATGCTGAGTGTCTGTGGCCCTGCAGAGGTGGGCCGGATGAAAGGAGGTTGCCATGGAGCGAGACAGGAAGTACCCTTTGTATTGAATCCTAAATTCACCATAAGTGAGTCTTTTCACTTAGTGGACAAAAACAGTTTCTCGCCCAGGCCCAGCTCTGAGCCCCCCGGGGGGTGGGAAATGAGACCATCCAGGCTCGCATGCCTGCTCTCCTTCCTGGGTCTGCTACACTAGGGTACCCAGGACCTCAGCCTTCTGGGGTTTCTTCCCTCCAGCTTGAATGCCAGTGGGATCCGGGGCTTTCTGCAGACTCCAAAGTACTTTCTGTTTCCTTCTTGTTCAACATGTCCAGAGCAGGACATGCTTGTAGTAAATGCTAAAAGCATATCAAATCCAGAAAACCCCTGTGCATGACCCTGGCCATCGAGAGCCCTGTGAACAGCTTGGTATGTATCATCACAGACCTTTTTTTATGTTTATAATAATGCCTATCTCTCTCTGTCCATATATATTTCTTATAAATAAAAGAGGAGCATATTATAACTACTGTTCAGAATGTGACTTTTATTCCTGACAGTACATACTAAAATACACTTCTTCCCATCCTGTGATGCCAGGATCAAATCCAGAGACCAGTGCAAGCTAGGCAAGTGCTCTCTTATGGGGCAGTCTCCAGCCTCACTCTATCTCAAAATTATTATTATTATAAGATTATAATAGTATCATAAAATAATATAAAATATGACAGGCAATAGCAGTACATGTCTTTAATCCCACCATTCCAGAGACACGGGCAAAGGAATCTGAGTTCAAGGCCAGCCCGATGTATAGATCAAGTTCCAGGACAGCCAGGCGACACAGAGAATTCCTGTCTCAAAAGCCAAAAGTATATAAACATGCATATTTGTATATATTAAATTATACAATATACAAATGTGTATGTGTGTGTGTGCGTGCACGTGTGTGCCACAGTGTGCATGTACACCTTTCAGGGGTCAATGCTCTCCTATCACACGGGTTCCCAGAATTTAAACCCTGGGGTCGTTGCTGTCTTCCCCTTCCCCATCTTTTAAGTTATTTTGAGTCATGCAGTGGTGGTGAACACCTTAGATCCACTGGGGAGGCAGAGGCAGGTGGATCTGATTTCAGGGCCAGCCTGGTCTACAGAATGAGTTCCAGTACAGCCAGGTCTACACAGAGAAACCCTATCTCAGAATTTACATAGAGTTTTCTAACTTAAATCACACAACTCAGCGTGTTCATAGTTGTATAGCCATCACCGCAATCAGTTGTAGAACATTTCCATCTTCCACAGAGAAACTCCCTGCCCATTAATTACCATTCACTCCCATTTCTACTTAACCTCATAGTCTACTTTCTGTCTATAAAGCCACCTATTTGGGGCTGGGGATGTAAGTCATTTTGGTAGAGTGCTTGTCTTTTATATACAAGGCCATGGGTTTGACCTGGTACTGAATAAACTGAGTATATTGACTCATGCTTCATTCCAGCACTCAGAGGCAGGAGGATTAGAAATTCAAGGTCATCCTCGGATGAGTAGTGAGTTCAAGGAGACTGGGTACAGGAAACTTTACAACAAAACTCCAGCTGCTGATTTCAGACATTTATATACATGAAATCATATAGAATTGTTTTGGGATCTTTCAGTTAGCATAGATTCTTTCCCCTCATAGTTAACAAATAGCATTCTACTGTATGGACACAGGACATTTTACTTTTCTTTTTTTAAAAAAAACTTTATTATTTATTTATTTATTTATTTATTTATTTATTTATTTATTTATTTGCCTTGGTGTTTTGCCTGGAACTGGAACTACAGACAGTTGTTAGCTGCCATGTGGGTGCTGGGAATCGAACCCTGGTCCTCTGGAAGAGCAGATGGTGCTCTTAACCACTGAGCCATCTCTCCAGCCCCGACATTTTACTTTTCTACTCAAAAGTTGATGAACTATTTTGATTATTACGAATAATGCTGCTGCATGCAGGTTTTTGAGTACATTTCCTTACTTTTTGTGCAAGAGTGTTTCTATATGTTTGTGTGTGCGCGCGTGTGTGTTTTTGTGTATGTCTCTCTGTGTGTGTGTCTGTGTGTGTATCTGTGTTTTGGATTGCTAGGTCATGTGATAATTCCACTTTTAACATTTTGATGAATCACCAATTTTTCCATTTTTTCCCATTTGTACCAATGACGATAATGGCCTCTCTGTTCTTTTTAACGACTATATAACAATGTCATACCACACAGATGTTTTGTACCTAGCTTAACCAGTTCCAAATGGGTTTCCCATCATACTGCATCCCACTTATGCCAAAGTGAATATCATGGTTCTGAAGTCCCCTTATTCCTGAAAATGCTATCTAGAAATTCCCAGAATAAACAAACAAATAAAAAGCGGTATTTTCTCCTATTTTAAATTGCTTATTATTGATTGATTGAATGAATGAATGCCACATATTATGTATTAATTATGTTGGTATCCAGTCCATAAATCATCTCATCAGCCCATTTTGCCCCGACCCATGGAACGTCAACACGGGAGACCACCTACGAGAGAGAATGAAGGGAAGGGAGACGCAAAGAAGGCAGCAGGACAAAAGGGAGCCTGTTTGAACTGCAATTTTATTCCAATTTCATACATGCTTCTATAGTCCTAAAGCAGAATATGGGGAGGGGGCAGTCTTCAAACACCTGCAGGAAGCTGGCCAGGGGAAGCAGGATATTGGCAGGGTAAAAAGGTGACTGGTCTTGTTTCAGGGGAGGGCTGCTAGGTAACCTAACCATGGAATGTTCTTGTTATTCTATTCTTTAGAGCTACCTTTATGGGAGGGCTACTAAGTAACCTAGCCACAGAATGTTCCTGTTATTCTATTCTTTAGAGTTACTTCTCTGTTACTGTTAAGCAAACCAGAATATCTATTTTACTTTGGGAGAACATCTACTTTACTCAGGGTCATGCTGGTTCAGTGGTTGGTTTCTCAGTAAGTTCCCATGGTAGCCTTTAGCTGGAGGCCTAGAGGCTCAAGCCAGGGTCTTGGTCCCTGACACATTTCTTTTCTGAGATAGGGTTTTGTGCAGCCTAGGGTGGCCTCAAACTCTCTGTGTAGCTAAAGGCAACTTTTGAAGGTCTGTTCCTCCAGCCCCCACCCTCTGAGTGCTGGGGTTATCAGAGCGCTCTGTCACACTGGTTCCTTCTTCCCATTTAGTCAGTAAACTAACTGGGCCATTGCTGGGCTGCAGCTGTGCCAGAGGCCGAATCAGACACCATGCCTTCTCAGATGCAGAGTCCAGAGAATACAGTGGCTGGGAATAAACTTTCATTTTCCTATGTGGTATGTGTCCATGGTATGTGTCCACATGAAACTTGGACTGGGAGCATGAAGAATAGTCCCTTGTTGGATATGCCTCTTTTTTGAAAAAAATCAAGTGATTATTTTTTGTGTTTGAAAGTTTTCTAGGGAGCTGGGCTGTAGTGGCGCACACCTTCAATCCCAGCACCTAGGAGGCAGAGGCAGGTGGATTTCTGTGAGTTCAAGGCCAGTCTGGTCTACAGAGGGAGTTCCAGGACAGCTAGGATTATAAAGAGAGACCCTGCTTCAAAAAAAAAAAAAAAAAAGTGTTCAAGGGGCTGGAGCAATGGCTCAGCAGCCAGTGGGCTGTTCTCCTCTAGAAGACCTGGGTTCAGTTTCCAGACTCTACATGGCAGCCCACAACTGTCTGTAACTCGAGTTCCAGGGGATCCAGTGCCCCTTTCTGGCTTCTGCAGACACTATGCACAAGATGCAAAGACACAGGCAGACACAACACCTATACATGTAAATCAAAGCTTCCAAGGTGGTGATGAGTTGGGTGGAGTAGCAGCCGCTAAAGCATGAGAGTGTAGCCTGGTCCTCAGAACCCACACAAAACCAGGCACTTACCAAGCATCTGCAACCCCAGCCCACCAGCACCAATGGGAGCAGCTAACATGCATGGCATACACAGCGCTAAACAATAGGAGGTCGAGAAGCGAAGACTACTGGCTTACACACATGTGCCTGCAGCCACAAACACACACACACACACCCGACACAGACACACAGGCAAAGATTTAAAATTACCTTTCAAAATACATACAGACAAGATAAAACAAACTAGTCAGGTGTAATGGCACATGCCTTTATCTCAGGAGGCAGAGACAGGCAGATCTTTGCAAATTCAAGGCTAACCTGTTGTATATGGTGCATTCCAGCCCAGCCAGGACAATACAATGAGACCCTGTCTCAAAAAACAAACAAACAAATAAATGAATCAACAATCTATATTTTAGGAAATCACTGTGTAGCAAAATATATGTATACAATGTATTTTATAGGGCACAAAAATCATAATATCAAATACAAAGAAAAAAATGAAAGAAGCAAATAATTGAGACTACCGTGTAGAGGAACCCATTAATGAAGGGGATGAGAAGACCCCTGAGGCAGATAGTACTATGCTTCTAGCTGCTCAGCCTCATTGGCTGCTTCTGTCCATTGTCAGGCATTCATGAGGAAGATTGGATTATCATATTTAAGTAGTGAGGAAATGTCAGCTATCAGTAGGTCACCAGGGCCGTGTTCTGACATGAGCTGCTGAATCGAGCTAATATCTTGAGGTGGAGGATGGTCTCCACATGGAGGTCAGTAAGATCTCAGGGTGAGGAACTGTCTCCACATACCTCTTATTGGTGAATTGAGACTATTATTTAGATAAATCCTTCTGCCAGAACCAATTGTTGGATGATTGGAGTCAGAAATCAGATCGGTGGAGGTTCAAATGCACGCCTGTGGGGGGTGGTCTGCCAGCCGGTCCTGCTGGTCCCACTGGATCCTTCCATGAGCTCACACCACTGGCTCCTTACCCTGCCAGCACTTGATGCCTGCCTATCTTTATCCTGTTATGCAGCTCTCAGCATATCTGAAGCAAGAAGCATCACAGCTTCGTGTTTCTCAGTAAGGGCTGCTGGGCTTCACTGCATACTCGCCTTAATGCAGCAGCATCTGCATCTGAACATGCCTCTTGAACCAAATTCTGGATAAATAGGAGTGGGCAGCTGACATTTCCTGCTGTACCAGCAGATGAGCAATGTGCACAGGCATAGGTGCGAAGTGAGTGTAGCTCATTGGTCATCGGCAAAAACCAGGGAGCAAAAATGCAATTAGAGATGAGCAGACCCAGGCCCTGGAAGGGTGGATAGCTGTGTAAAACAGCTAAGGGACCAGAAAGCCTCTACTCCACCTCTTCTCTAGGATCCCAAGACATGCCAAAGTCACTTACTGAAGTCCAGCTCGGTTGTGGAAACTACCTGATGTCCACAGATAAGAATCTCATTACTACAGGAGCTAGTAGTGCTTGCTAGCACTCAGGAGGCAGAGAAAGGTGGATGTCTGGGTTAGAGGCCAGTCTGATCTACAGCTTGATCTATATAGAGAAATCCTGCTTTTGTGGACAAAAACCTGGTACATTTCCCAACTACCCTTAAGAAAGTATTCTTCTCTCTTTTCTTTCTGTGCTCAAAAACAAGACTGAGACAGAGGCCCACACTTGGCCTAGACAAGGTCACCCTGTCGGGGTCTGGATAGAGACAAAGAACAGTGGGAGGGGCTTTCTAAAAGATTTATTCTTGCCCAGTGGTGGGGGGGGGTAGCACTCACCTTTAATCCCAACACTCAGGAGGCAGAGGCTAGAACATCTTTGAGTTGGAGGTTAACCTGGAGTACAGAGTTCCAGGGCAGCCAGGACTACATAGAGAAACCTTGTCTGGAGAAACCAAAAGAAGAAAAGAAAAATAATTATTTTTATTTTTATGTGTGAATATTAATACCTGCATCTATGTATGTATGTGCATGGTGTACATGCAGTGCCTGTGGAGACCATAAGAGGGCATGGGATTGCCTAGCACTGGAGATACAGTTGGTTGTGAGCTGCCATGTGAGTGCTAAGAACTGAACCCAGGTCCTCTGCAAGAGCATTGGGTGCTCTTAGTCACTGAGCCATCTCTCTAGTCCCCGGAAGAGCTCATGTTAAGGGGAGGGGACATTCTAGGGAAGAAGCTAAACTATCCCCCATCATGTCATGGTGTGGGTCTGCTGAGATTTCCCTCTGGGTTCTCATGATCAGGACCAGAACAAGAACTAGGACTGACTAGCCAAGGTTGTTCACACCTGTAACCCCGGCACTCCACAGCTGGGGAAGGAGAATCACCCTGGGTTTAAGAACAGCCTGGGCTACAAAGTGAGATGCTATCTTAAATCAGAGGGAGGAGGGAGGCAGAGGAAAGAGTGGAGGAAAAGGAAGGAAGGAAGGAAAGGAAAGGAAGGAAGGAAGGAAAGGAAGGAAGGAAAGGAAAGGAAGGAAGGAAGGAAGAAAGAAAGGAAAGGGAAGGAAGGAAGGAAGGAAGGGAAGGAAAGGAAGGAAGGAAGAAAGGGAAGGAAGGAAGGAAGGAAGGAAGAAAGGAAAGGGAAGGAAGGAAGGAAGGAGGAAAGGAAGGAAGGAAGGAAGGAAGGAAGGAAGGAAGGAGGAAAGGAAGGAAGG
>PVIH01004290.1:0-44234 GCA_004025045.1 Sigmodon hispidus
CACACACACACACACCTTACATGCCCTGGTTGTAATAGAAATATATCCCAGTCATCAGGGCACAGGGTCAGTTTTGGGTTCCTCTTTTGCCCTGGAGCTTTTTCCAGAGTCTAAACTCTTAAGTTTCTTCAGTGGGTCCTTTGGCCCTACAGTATAGATGCTCAGGAGACTTTTATGTCTTCAAGAATTACTCCACCAAGAGAACAACATATCCAAAGCTGTGATATCTTCTTTCTTTTTTTTTTCATGTTAGACATCAAACCACAGGGGCTAATATTTACTGCTAGGACCAGCCTCTCAGACTGCAGATTGGCCTGCTACCTAGGGTGTCTAGCCTTCAGGGTTTTACCTGCTTAACCATCCTCAACTCAATGCTTAACCATCCTCAACTCAAGAAACCACTGACTCTGGGCTTTTAGACAGGTGCCTGGTCCTGCCTGGTCTCTGCCCCCACCACACTCCATCCTGTCTCCTGTTCATATAACCTTGTAGCTATTCATCCCCAGCCCTCAGGTTTCAGGAGGGATTATACAGGAGGACAAGTTCTTTGTAATCTAAAACATCCACGCCATGTTTAATGTGCTTTCTATATTAGCCATGTCTTGATTCTATTTGTGATGCCCATTCCAAGCCTCTATGTTCTCCAAGACAGTAATGTAATGTAGATACCACCCAGGAAAAGTCGGTCTTGTCCAACACAATCCTCCAAGCAAATCAGCCACCATCTTCTTTGGGAGCATCCACTTGTGAGAGACTATCACCATCAGGGATTGGCCCTGATGTTCCCTAAGAGAAGGCATAGGGACAGGGAAGGACACTGGATCCTCTGAGAGTCCAGACACTCCTTCTAGCCCTCTGTATGCACATCTGCACTAGCTGTTCTGTGTTCTCAGGAGAGATACCAGAGTATACAGGCTGGAGAAGATTAACTAGTGGCAGGGGGGGGAGGTTCTCCATCATCTATGCTGAGTGAAAATCACCAGGGCCACTAACAAGCCTCTCACCCATGCTCTGTAAGTAAGCCCAATAAATTCATTGATTCTCCAGTTTAAATTTGGGAAATTGTAAGTACGATTTGTTACTAAGATCTTAAAGGAGCGAGCAGACATTGTTTACACTTCCCAAGTAAAAGAATTTTGCCTACAGTCCCTCTTTTGCTTGGAGGCCTGCCTGGTGACCAATGACTGAGCTATAGAGGCTACTGAACACCTACTTTACATTGGCTCTATCACCTTGGGGACCAGTGACAGAGTCAGAGCATGTGTTTTTGCCACATGTAAGGATGACAGAATTAGTTGTTGGCCCTGGGGAGGTGTGTGTGGCTTGAGATCAAAGAAATTTTGCTAAAGGATTCCCCCTAGGAGGCAGCCCTTAGTCCCCAGCTACTGGGTGGAGTGGAGGTAGGGTATCTGCGCTTGCAGGCAAAGGTCCCCAGAGAAAACGCAATACCTTGAAAAGACACTCCTGGGCTGGAAGCCACTGAATTCTCCGCTTACTTACCCAGTACTTTTCATCTTCAAAGCCCTGTGCCTCAATTAAGTAATTAATAGGTCTGGTCATGTCCACAGCTCTCCAAAAATAAGGCTGGTGAGTCTTTGCTTTTTCTCCAGGAGACATGCTTTCTCTTTCTGGTGGAGCCCAAGGAAGCCCAAAGAAGACAGCCAGGGTCCAATCCCTGAGACTCCCACTTTAGACCAGTATAAACTGGGCAAGGAGGCAAGGAAACACATACAGAGGTTATGGTCTGCCGCCCCCTGGAGGGTGTTCTGATAACAGCAGGAAAATGGACCCACATAAACAATGCCTCCAGTAATAGGAAGAAAACAGCCTTTTTGTTGCTGCGAAGAAGTGTCTGGCCAGCCAGAGCCTCCTTAAAAAGGGGGAAATGCTAACCCAGAGCACAAGAACTCCCCTCTCTTCTCAGCCACAGTCGAGACAGACGGTGTTGATATTGCGTTAACAAGTTCCACGGGCTAATGCCTTCAGAGTAAAATAAGAGGACTCCCGAATTAATGGGCGAAAACTCCCCTTCGTACATCAGAGGAGGAAAGGAAGGTAATTGCCCTCAATATTTATTTTTGATTTGGAAAAATCCAAAGCAAGAGGCTTTGAAGAACTCAAGATCTGATTATAATTCTAGGCTCTGTGCCAGTGGGATAAATTGTCTGGCAGATTTTTGCAGCATTATTGACCCCCTTTGCATTGATGCCAATGGCCCAGCATGGTACAAAGAGCTCAGGACAGGGTGTCATTTCTACATCTGTGGTGATAGCCTGGTCACCCCCACTGTTGGCATCTCCAGCCTGTGAGTGGTCTGGGATCTACTTTAAGGTCTTGCCTGGTCTCTGTATCCACATGATTTAGTGCCCCAGGACTTCTTGGCTTAGACAAATAAACAAATAAGTAAACAAATATTTAAAAGGCATACACACTCAAGCTATACACTTCAGGCTATATGGACCCTCTTCTTTTGACTTGGAGATATACAGAACTTCCTATTAGCCCAGCCTGGAGTCACAAAAAATGAAAGGGGTCTGAAAGCTAGCCTGTAGTAGACTCCTGGCTTTCAGGTCACTCAACAATATTCCAAGAGAGGGAGGGAAACAGCCAAGAAGCAGGAACACTGGCGTAGTTGGCTCTGCCCAAGCTGGTGTAAGGATGCACATGTAAGCATCTACATCAATGTCTGAGGCAAATATGGAGGGCTAGAGCTCCCCTCTGCTCTCAGGGAGCTCAGGTTAGTGAGCCTTGGGGCTGGAGAAGGGACTTGGAATTAGAAGAGTAGAAGATGATGCAAGAATCAGGACCTAGCAGATGGGAGCAGAAGCCAAGCCAAGGTCGCCCTGTGAAGCATTGACTATTGGAGCTGGGTGACACCCAGATGTGGATCAGCCACGCTGCCAAGCAAAGAAAGGTAACTCCCAAAACAGACAGATGGCATTGCCCTGAGAGCAGCTTTTTTCCAAATGACACCTGGAGTGACCCAAACACTCTTCCAGAAAGTCCAGTTTTAAGACGATGTAACAGGCGGTCTTGGAAGAGGTTTAACCAAAACCATAGGGGGTGGGGTATACAATAACCAAATCCCAGTGACCCCACCCTGTCTGCAGTTACTCAGAGCTCACTGGCCAAGACCCAGAGAGCAGCTGAGTCTGGCTGCAGTCTATCCAAATTCAATTTTCTACTGAAAATGGAAACAAGCCAAGCCAAGATAAACTCAGGATAGGACATGGCAGCAAATGACACAACAAAGACATTCTCATCAGTGAACACAGCCAAGTCCCCATCACCTTGGGAGGATGTGACATATTACAGCTAGCCACTGCTCAAACACATTATAGTCTTTGTTTTATAAGAGGTTGGAAACTAAGGCACAGCACAGTCAGGTGTCTTACCTAAGCTGCCAATGTAATAGCAGTGGAGATTTGAACCCGTTTGCCTGTCTCTCCATTTCTACGTGTAAGGGTGCTGGATGTGATGAAAGCCAGAATGGCCCAAAATAACATCTGGGGACTGTGATGGGGAATGGCCATTGCAAAGAAGTGACAGTAGTCACCCTGAGAAGTGTGAATACTGATGAGGAGCAATGTTCTCACATCCTATGGAGCTGGGATCTCTATGCCAGAGGCCACTGCAGACCCACTCTCTGCATGTTATTTTCTAGGACCCCAGGCTTCACTAGGTAGAAATTTCCATATAGGTCAAATGAAGAGGATATATGAAGCTTGAAACACAATCTGTGTGTGTGTGTGTGTGCGTGCGTGCGTGCGTGTGTGTGTTTTAAATTTTTATTTATTTTAAATCATTTGCCTAAGACAAGAACTGCACCCACAGTGTGCTCCCACTGTGCTCAGCCCTGCAAAGAGCAATCCCCAAGAGCAAGGAATATAGGGGAGCATTCACTGCTGGGGCAGGAAAGCTCGAAGAGGGGGGCACTGTGGAAGAGGATGCAGGCTTGGGAAGGGTCCAGGGAACATGGCCACATCATAAGAAAGAAGACAGCCCACTTGGAAGGAGAAGTAGCCATGAGGGCAGGCTCCCACGACAATGCTCTCCTTGCGCAGCTGCTCCCGAATGGTTTCCTCCTCCACTGGAGACCTTGGCTGGGCAGAGGGGTTGACAGCCACTGTCCTTTCGGTTCTGTCTGTGGTTAACATTTCCCCATGGGATGAAGGCGTGTTTCTAATGTCCAGTCTTTGAGGTTTGTTTTTTTCACTCTATTTATGTTAGCTCAGCTTAATACAGGGGGAATCATGAGTGATCGTGGAGGGGACTCAGAGGTCCCTTGGCCATGTCATCTGTGTCTAGTATTTTTTTTATTGAAAATTGTTTTGCCTACTTATCTTTTTCCAATGTAATGTGAAGTGTATGAGGCTTATATTAGGTTCAATATTAAAAGACTATTTTTTTAACTCTCCATCAAAAGAGGTGTATTAATTACTCTCCTTGTACCTATAACAAAATACCTGGCAAGAAGCAATCTAAGGGGGGCAGAGTTTATTCTGGATTACGGTTTATGGGGGTACAGTCCATCTGTGGGTGGAAGCTTAAGGCATCTGGTCACACTGTACACACTCACGAAGCAGAGAATGATGGATGTTGGGTGCTCTGCTCACTTCCTCCTTTTTATTTGGTCCAGGACCTCAGTCCATGGAGTAGTGATGCCCAAATTCATTGTGGGTCTTTCCTCCCCAATTAACATAATCCAGAAAATCCTTTAAATACCTGAGACCAGAAGTTTATCTTCTAGACCACTCCAGATCCTGTCAAGTTGACAGTCAACATTAACTATTATGAGAAATAAGGCCAAGAGAAAACTCAGGCTTGGCTACTGGGGAAGAGAAACTTGGGAGATATAAACACAACTGTAGCAACATTACGCACCACAGAACATTCTAGGCCCATCAACAGAGCATTAGAGGGTGCCAACTAGGGTACTAGAGTTGAGAAAGTAGCAAATTCTCCATACCCAGTGGGCCCAGCATGTGACTTGACATGCACAGGAGGAGACACCGTCAGTGTGAACCACAGTCATCACGCTGTGGGAGCTTTGGCTTCTCCACTAGCCTTAGACACATAGCCAGATGCCTTTCCACACTGAAACCTTGAGATCAGCTTCCATTCTTTCCATCTGCAAAATGGGGATTTGTCTTTGACATTTTCATTGATGACTTGGCTGAGTCATAAACCAGATATGTGTATATCACCTGCCACAGGATCTGTGCATCTCTGCTCACCATCCACTTGTCCCCAGGCTTTCCCTCTTCTGTGTGAGCCTAGAAGATCCCTAACAGCTCTCAGAAGGAATCAACCCCACCCATGCCTTCATCTTGGACTTTGGGTCTCCTCCCAGCCCTTGCCTATTCCATGCTGCATTTCTAACAAACTAATATGCCTATCGGCTGAGTTGCCATAGATCTCCAGTGATGTAAAGAATGCCAGGCCTTCTTAGGTTAACTTGGACATGGGCCCTTGGAGCCAAAGAATGGTGTTAACAGGTGTCCTGTAATAAAGCATGCCATAGGCAATTAACATATCACTAGCTTGTCCCTAAAGGGTGTATAAAAGGCAACTAACCTGTAAAGCAGACCCAGCTACAGTGACTTCTCCCTGGGAGCAACCTATGAGTTGAAACCCTCACTATTTTTAATAGATGTTAATTTAAGTGATTCTGAAGAACTGAGCAAAGACCCAGAGAGTCTTAAAAAGTCTACAGTCAAACTATTTGTAGTGTGGTGTGGTGTGGTGTGGTGTGGTGTGGTGTGGTGTGGTGTGGTGTGGTGGTGTGTGTGTGGGGGGGTGTACCTGTACCCATGGAGGCCAAAGGTAAACCTCCTGCATCGCTCTTCAGGGCACCCTCCCCCTGTTTTTGAGACAGGGTCTCTCACTGGAACTTAGGACTGAGAAGTTCAGTTATTCAGCACACTGCCATGTCAGGTAGGGGTCAGTTCCCAGGACTCTTTCCCAGGCTGAAATATGGGGACAGTGGAGTCAGAGACTATGTTTTTGATGGGACCACCAAAAAGTGCTGGCCACCACCTTCCCAAGGGTGAAAACCTTATCCTCACTGGAATCTCATATGAGCCTTCATGCCTGGGAAGGTCTCTGGAGAACTGTTCTAACAAAAGTCCATGTTCATGAAAATTATGACTATAGAAAGCTGTTATTCCACACATAGGGCCTTGTGCAGTCATTATATCTGTCTGGCATTATCAAGGTTGTTCTACAAGACTCCTAGGGGCATGCTGACTTGCTACAGTCCTGTAGCATAATCAAAATTGATTACTGGGGACCTTTGAAGTAAACCAGGTTGCTTGGTCTATCTTGAGCTCTGTTTGGTGAGACCTGGAGCTAAGGTGATACCCGGGGACTCGTTACTCAACTTGCCATCAAATTACATGTTCAGATCATCAAAATGTCCCCCAAGACCTATGGATATATAGTGGGGTACACCCACTACTAAAACAAGGTGTGGCAGAAGAACAAGAGCTGTGTCCCTGCCCAGAATAAATCTGCTCTAAGTGTTCCATTGGGTGCGGAAGCCCATCGTCTGGAAGCATGAGTCGTAGGCTCATCATGGACAACTCAGCTTGGCATCTGTTTGTCTTGATTGCATGGTTCCTGGCCAAAGATGAAGCTTCATGTCCTAGATGGGCGCATCCGTGCCAGACAGAACTCACATTGGTGCTTGAGCTACTGTTGGAACGGAAGTGAGAAGTCTTGAGCAGATCTCTCCAGAAAATGATTTGTCTATATTACATGTTCAGTCATTTTCATTCTTTTCAAATGCCCCTTGCCTCCTGGCCTTTCTGTCACACATGGGACACCACAGAGCCTTCATCAGAAAGCCTGGCAGATACAGACACTAGATCTGGGATTTCTAGTCTTCATAGCTATGTGGTAAATACAGTTCTCTTTATAAAGTACCCAGTCTCCACTATTTTATTATCACAAATAATAAAATAGTGAAAAAAGAAACTAGACTTAAAACATCAAAAATACATAGTCCTCAGAGACATGAGGAATTTACCTAGTAATCCTCGGGTTGGCCTCTGCTTAACAGCTACGAAACTTGAGTGAAGGAATGACTTGTCTGAGAATAGGTAGCAGGTTGGGAACAAAGCTGGAAGTGAGCCCAGTATAGCACCCCATGGTTAGTCTGCCCTCACAGAGGGGGAAGAGAGGGCAGTGTCTTGACTACGGCTTCCTTCTTCTCAATCCAGAGTCAGAGTCCATGGCCTGGTCTCCTTGTCACAGTATGTGGTGTGGATAGAGCCACTTAGAGTCAGATCTGGGAAAAGAGCTGAAGATACATCATGGCTGGAGCTGGGACGTCTTGTGACACATAAATGAAACACTAAGTGACAGGTCACAAGTGATCAATGCAAGCCATGCAGCCACATTTTGTCATGTTTCTTGAGACAGGGGCTTACTATGTAGACCATGCTGGCCTCTTGCTGGTGACCTTTCTGTCTCAGCCTCCTGAGTCCTGAGTTGCAAATCCATACCACCAAACCTAGCTGCCACGCTCTCTGTAATCATTGCTTTCACGCATCATGACTTGTAAAGTCTGACTTGGTGAAGAGTGTCACTCTCTAAGGAGGAATTTTTATTTGCAACTTTTTATGATAAAGTTTTTTAAAAGAATGACAAAAACATAACAAATTGAAAAGATTTATTTTTTTTAAGCACACAACCTCAAGGTATTTTTAGACAACAGGGGGTGGATGAAGACGACATTCCAGTCTCTTCCATCACCAGAACCCTATACAGAGAATGGAAGCCTGAGGTTAGGCTGGGTAGGAGCTGGAAAGGGTGTCAGTGTTGGATACAGGGGAAACGAGGAGGAGGAGGAGGAGGAGATACTAGGCAGTGCTTTCCAGGGTACAGATGCAGAAAACTGGGGCACCTACACCACCTGCCACCTTGTGTGAAACCTTCCACCTCTCTTCATTCAAGGGCCATCCAGAAGGTCATTCAAACTGCCTTCCCATGATGGCAAGCGGCATGTGCTCCATGGAGATTTCAGCCTCTAAGGGGTTTGCCTTTTTCTATTACACCCAACCCCATCTGAAGAAACTTATTTTCCTGAATTTGAAATGTTGAGCAGCGCTCTCTCTCTCTCTCTCTCTCTCTCTCTCTCTCTCTCTCTCTCTCTCACACACACACACACACACACACACACACACACACACACACACACACACACACACACACACGGCTGTCCTCCAGGGTAGCTGAATGTTCTCCTATGTGATGTCAGCTTGTTTTCCAAGCATTTACCAACCTCTGCCTGGGGGGAGGTATGCAGAGAAGGAGCCCTATAAATCTAGAGAGGTGAGAGGCGAGAGGCCGGTAGGTGGTAAAATCCACTTCCTCCACTCATCGGAGAAAGGGCTTCCACACCAAAGCCGTGCTTACAAATAGGAGAAAGCCAGGGAGTGTTCAGTAAATCAACTGATGCTCCGTTAAGGTGAAATAAAAGTCTTCAGAGGCTGAAATAACTTCTCTTTTCTCAAATATTTTTGAGGTTTAAAGGCAACCATCAAAAGCAATAGTGTGAAAATTGCCAGTGATGCCACATCATCAACAAGAAGTTAGCTTGGGGTGCAGAGGCAGCCCCTCAAGCTGATGAACAAGCACAGTGAAATTTTTAAGCCCAGGCTCTGCCCTGTACCCCACACATTTTTCAATCCCAGTTTCCATAGTAATTTAAAGTCACCTATTGGAATACCAGGCATAGTGCTTAGAGATAACCAAATGAAGGTAAGATGTTGCCTGTGGTGGGGTGGGAATTAGTAGGTCGAATCTCACAGCCTGTCCTGGTTGGATTCCTTTGTCAGCTTGACACATGCTAGTGCTGTCTGGGAGGATAATCCTCCACTGAGAAAATGCCCCCATCAGATTGGCCTGTAAAAAAGTCTAAAGGGCATTTTCTTGATTAATGATTGATGTGGGCTGGCCCAGACCACTGAGGGCTCCTACCCCCATAGACGGTTCTAAGTTATACAAGAAAGCAGGCCAAGCAAACCATGAGGAGCAAGCCAGTGAGTTTCGTCCCTCCCTGCCTTCTGCTTTGGTTCCTGTTCTCATGTTTCTGCCGTGACTTTCTACCCTGGCTTCCCTCCATGATAAACTGCGACCCGAGAATTGTAAGAATAAATATCCCTCTCCTTCACGGGTTGCTTTTGGTCATGGTGCTTATCAAAAACCTAACTGAGACAGCCTTTACCTGAGAGCTGCGCACAGATGGGGCAAGGAAGAATCTGTTCTGAGAAGAGTGAATGAAGACTCTGAGGACTGGGAGAGGTTTTGTACAAAGGGGAGCCTTGTCCACCAAGAGAGAAATGAACTTGGGCAAGAGGTTGAGTGATGGCTTTCGGTGAGACTGACAAACAGTAGATCTGGAGGGTCACAAAAGTCAACACATATGCCCTTTGACCCTTTCCCTACTTTCTGGGAGTCTGAGCCACACGATGTCCTGAAAGTGACATGGATGCAAGATGACTCCTCACAGCTTCACTGGCAGGGCTGAAAGCTGGAAATAAACTCAGATGTCCATCAAGAAAAGCTTAGTTAAATAAGACGTGGGGCAGAGGATCAACAAACTCTAAATTCCGATACAGCTATGGGAAGGAATGAGGAAGCTGTCTGGTGCTGATGTGAACAGTTCCAGGATGTTTTGGTAAAGGAACTAAAAACAAGGAACATTATAGTGTGTGTGGCACATCACTAGTCATGAAACAGGAGATAAGATATATGTCAGGTGTTCTAGTCCAGGGATGTATGAACTCTAGAAGGATCTACAAACAAAGATGCTTATCTATAGGCCGGAGGAAGGCTGTGCTAACAGGATGGCCGAGAAGAAAGGGAAACACTGCAGGCTTTTGTATTTGGAAGTGCTTTGGAGGTAGAAAGTTCACACAAAGGAACACATCAGTCTCGTGTGAAAATATCCAGGATAGAAAGGTCTATAGAGACGGGTCTGAAGGATGGGAACATGAGAATGACTTCCAAGGGCGGCAGAGTCTCCTTCAGACTTCTTGGGCATCTAGACCTGGGAGGTTGTCATGGTCACATTGTGTCTTGAGTGAACTGAAAGTGACTGCTAGTAAATTTTATGTGATGTATGTTTTGCTACAGTGAGAGAAAAACAGTGCATCTGTTTCCTAATCCTGACACTTGAGGATGCACCCACCCTCACAGTTCATTCAGACAGGACTTACACAGGAGTCACTCGGGGGAGGGGGGCCCATTCTCTTACTCATTTTAGAAAGTTTGAGGAAGGGGGAACACATTAACTTCATTTCCAACATGAAGCTTCTTCATGGACTTTGAAATTCATGCCCCCAGTTTTACCTAATTCATTTAACTGAAAGACTGAGATTGCAGCCAGTGGAGTTACAGATAAAGGGATCATTCAGTCTATAGGTTCCTGATGCTGAAAAAAGGTGTGAACCATCAGGAGCCCTAAACCTCTGCTACAAGAGCTATAGGAAGGGTTGCTATAAGGAAAACGTGACTTCTACCAAGTGCCCAGGCAAGCAAACATAGCCTAAGACAGGACATCTTTAGTTTAGGGCTGCCAGAATTCGTCTCTCAGAGTGGCTGAGTGGTTCGTGTCTGCCAGAAAACAGTCTTTCCACACGGCTTCATGCAAAACCAGAGGCTCATTGACTAGTTAACTGAGTCACCTAGCCAGACAGATGATTATTAGCAAAGCTGACTGATGGGCTTGGAGCAGAATTAGCCCATGTGCTGGGACAATGAAGTGCATTGGAAGTTCTGAGAATGGACCTGCACCCAGGGACTCACAGAAATACTTGACATTGAATATGGTGAGCAGAATTATTAGGTACGGAGCAAAGCTTCTCAGCAAATCCACATTTCTCACCACCATTCTGTGAAGAAGGCTCTACATAAGGAAACAGATTTTTCAGCCTGCAGAACCTCACCATACTAGCCTAAGATGCCATTCCATAAGAATCTCTCTCTCTCTCTCTGTCTCTGTCTCTCTCTCTCTGTCTCTCTCTCTCTGTCTCTCTCTCTCTGTCTCTCTCTCTCTCTCTCTCTCTCTCTCTCTCTCTCGTGACTCATGCATGTATTTGTGTGTCTTTGTACATCTCTGTTTCTTGTGTCTGAGTGTATCTGTTTGTGCTCCCTCCATAGACCCCCCCCACCATCGAGTGTGTGTTTTCTGGGTTCACTTTCATCTCTTCTTGTGTGACTTGAAAGATGTCACTCACCCTCTCCCTGGTTCAGTCAGCTTACCTGTAAGAACCTAAGAAAGTGACACCGATAATGAGTTCAAAGCCACAGCATAGTGCCCAAGATTGCCCTTAGTTCGTGTTAGCCTGTGCTGCCTTCAAATGTCAGTTGCTGTATTGCAGGAAATTCTCTGTTGTTCAGCATGGTTGCAAATGGTGTGTGTGGTTAATAGCAACTTCCCGATAATGAGCTTTCTCTCATCTGTCATACTTTATTCTGTTTCAAACATTGAAATGCAATAAAATGACCTAAAGCTAAATAATCAGAGACACAGTTTTCCTGAATAATTCGGAAGTACTTCGTGGACCTATTGCCACCTCACTGTGAATCTATGCCTCAGCTTCTAAGCACCTGTGCCCAGAATCAGAGTGGTGGTCAGCATGGGTGAAGTCACGTGACTCAACTTTCTGTGGCCACTTGCTGTTTGCTGGACTGTCTTCCAAGTTCACAATCAGCCCAAAGCTTTTCCTTTAAAAGAACAGCATGGCCCGAGCAGGCTGCTGGGGTGACATGTCATGCTGTCCCAGGAGCACACTTGTTTCCCAACAGCCTGAGTCATGCCAAATTGCTTGAGGCTTGTACTGTAGAGCAGTCTGAAAATATTTCTCCTCCCCCCTCAGATCAGATAGAGGCTTTCAGAGTCAATAACTGAGTGGTGATCTAGGACAGACATCCATTCCTCTCTCTCTCTCTGAGGCCATTACTTTTGGGGTAACTAAATCTCCATACTTCTCAAACGTCTCCTAGTTCTAGGCTCTCACTGTTCTAACCTAACCTGTCTCCTGACTGTTTCTAGAACTTTCCAGACTCCTTCTACCACTGACTTTGCTGTGTTCTCCTAATGACATTCTCAACCTTATCTCTACTTCCTACAACACCCTCAGACACGAGTCCTCCCTGCCCACCCTTCCTGTCCGTGTTAGTCAGAGCCAATCATCCACTGGCTTTCATTTCAAAGCAGGATTGTTCTCTGCCCATGTCACAATTCCCTGATATTTCCTTGAGGAAAAGTCTAAACCTAGTGGGTCTTCCCATTCCAGACTGTGTCTAATGTGAGAGTGGGTGTTCAGGAATGAGTGTATGAATGAGTAAAAGGAGAACTGTGTGAAAGATAACTACTCCATGCCCAGTTCTTCTGTGAATGATGAAAACAATGATTTCTCCCCCAAACACTTGACCTGATATGCCACTCTCAATGCTTCCCCAAGCTTAGCAAGCAGATGAACTCTCCAGGGAGATGAAATAAGTAAGGGCAGTAGTTTCTAAGTTGGTCAACTTGAAGTGCCCAAACCAAGGAGCACGTGTGGAGAACGCCTGCCATGGCCATGGTCTTCAACAGTGACCAGCTAAAGAATTGGGGACAAGTAGTTTATGTCCTTAGAAGACACTTGTATCATCTTCACTGATGAAATCCTAGGTGAAAAAGGTGCTCTTCAGAACCATGACCCCTCTTCACATCCTGAACTCCTGGAGGTCAACTCCAGCTGATGCTGGCCCCCAAGGAAGGTATAAGTTAAAGAGGAAGAAACAGATACAGACAACACACCAGTGCAGAAAGCTAACGTGAAGAAAGCCAGGCCAGATTCTCACTGGGACTGGAGCCTGTTCTGACTTGGCATGACTTCCTGAGTCCTAGCCCCTGAAGGACATCAGCACCTGAAGAGGTGACAGTGTCACACCCCATACATCCCAGTGTTAGATCCATCTCAGTACCACATGGTTCTCCCCTGCCTCTGAAATGCCTTCAGACACTTTCCCAAACAGAGAGGAGGTGTCCATCTTGCTCATTCATCACAAAGCAGGGGGCAGTCCCTTCATAAAAAGGTCTCTCAAGGAGGTATTAGTTCCCAGGCACCTTCAAGTGGGAAGATTTACTAAGATTGGTTTCTAGTCTCAGAGGAAACAGCAAATAATAAAATGTCACCTCCATGTTTACCGTGGGGATCTTGAGGAGGTGATGATACAAGAGTGAGCCAGGCATAAGAAGACAAATAATGCCTCATAATCTTGTTCATGTGTAGAATCTAAAGACCCTGGCATCGTGGAATATGAGGCTAGAATGGGAGGTATCGGAGGCTGAAAAATGCAGGAGAGAGAGGGTGGGAACCAGCTGATTCTATGAAATTAGAACTGGCCTTTCTGGTGCTCGGTGCACAGCAAGAGTGACTGGTTAACACTGTCACATCAAACATACCAAATACCTGGAAGAAATGATTTTGAATTTTTTCATCAGAAAGAAATAATAACTGTATGATGAGTAAGTGAAATACCCTATTTAGATTGCTATGTAATATAAACATATATTAAAACCTCACACCGTGCCCATAAAAATATATATAATTATGTATCAAATGAAAATAAAATTTTAAAAAGTGGGACTTCAGCAATATTGGGACTGTCACTTAAATGTTTCATTGAAGGCTCATTGGTCAGCTAACTGCTGAATCAGAATTTCCAGGTTATAGCCCTAGGCCTGCCCTCCAGCTCTGCTAGCAGCTGAGACCAAAACTTATAACTTGTAGGTACACTGAGGACCAAGGATCTTAAAACATGGTGCTTTGTACATCCTGGAGGGTTGGAGCACAGCCCTCACTGTGACTGGCCAGCTGCAAATCAGGGATGGAGTCATTCAGTCTCTTGGGCATTTCTCATCTCTTTGCTAGATTTTTTAAAAGTTCCTCAACCGAAGTAATTTAGAAGGTTGGTGGTTAAGGCAACAACCATCAACATAATGAATGTTTCCTATGTCCTTCCTCTTTAGAGTCTCCCAGAATTCTGGCTGCTAAGAGATGGATTTCTCTTCAGATTTGTGGTCACCTTTAATGATATCTTACTATCTAGAAGATAAGACAAAAAACAGCTGAAACAGAGACAGCAGAAATAAAGTTTGTGCCTTGTTTGGCTCATTACGGGTCTTCTCGGCTGGAGGAAGTGAATGAGTCTGGATGTGAGTGCCCTGCGCTTAGTGATGGCTTCTGAGGTGATCTGGACTCACATAGGATCTCTCTCACTCTCCCAGGCCAAAAGGGGTTCTTTAGGGAAAGGACAGAGAGCATTTGGGACAGAGCTAGGTAGTTAATATTGAGATTGTTTTGGAATTCTATCTCCACAACTGCAAATCTCTACAATCGTGCTTTGTTGACAGACAAAATTATTTCACTTCCATTTCTTCTTGCAAAGTCAAAATGGAAGGTGTGTGACTTGAAGGGGAAAGGGGGCTTGTTCTACATCCAGCCAGCACTGCCCTAACTTCCTGCCCACCTCCCTGCCTACCAGGTTCTCCACTCAATCGCCTGTGGCCCATTTCTTTACGTTTCAACGTTGTCCAAATTTTCCCCCTTCTGTACTTGGTAGCTATTCATTGTATCTAATGTTAAAAAAAATACTATATAAAAAATCTATCCCAGTACCCAGGGACAAAGCTTGATGGCTGCTTTTCCCAGTTTTGCATGTTTTCATGAATTTTCATGAGCATTCTTATCAGAATTCCAAGAGCTGAGTGGGAAAAGGCTTACAGATGATCAAATTGAAATTCAACAAAATTAAATAACTTGCCCAAGGCTATGCAGCTCTTTGCCCAGTCATCTTGAGTCATAATTAACTGTCTGGAGCCCAGACAGAAAGAAATCGCAGAGCAACAATGTGAAGGTGGGAAATGAAACGTCTAGAGGTGGCTATTCTTATCGTAGACAACAGTCGGGGAGTCCCAGTATCTATAGTGACCACACTGAGGTCCCTCACCAGAACAGACTGATCACAACTCTAAGAGTGTTTCGAAGGAGGAAGATTTTATCCTAAATAAGCCTTTTTATTATCTTAAGGCTCAGGGAACACAATAAACACTGTAGGTCTACTGTTTGTGAGCATTATTCATCCAAGTTAATCCAAAATGTTCTGCGTTGACTCCTGGGTCAGTGCAAGCCACTGCCAAGGAGACTGGCATTGACCATTGAACCAAAGCCTGTCTCTAACCGAGTTTAAAACAGCCATTGTGCACACATGCCCCTTCAGGGCCCTGTAGATTTCTCTGTTTACTAAACCTCTACTGCCTTCTGGTTTGCATTTTTCTTTTTGTGCCCAACAAAGGATATATTGTTCATTACTAAGATCCCTTGATTAAAAATCCAAGTGTTGAGTAATCACACTGTTCCTGACTGAGCTAACCCCTCCCCCTGTTCCCTGACTCTCATCTACATCAACTTCCTCTTCCATCCCTCTCGTGGAGAGCAGATCTGAGCCCACATCTGTTTGGTTTCACTCATCTTGCCATACACACATGTGCTTGCACAAAAGGGACAACAGAAAATCTCTGGACAGCCTGGGGACAGCGGAAGAGAGGGCTGGGTTGCTGGGAACTGTCATTCTGATCTTGTCGGGATTGCATGTTCCACTAAAATTAGCTTCTGGCATTAACTATTAATGATGTTCTAAGTTTTAGGTAAGAATTAAATGACTCAGTAGTTATTAGTTTGGAAGACATCCAAGACTGACCAGCCAGCACTGAGTACCCTGGGAATGTCTTTTGCATCATAGACAGTAAGGGCCACACTTCCTATGGTGAAGAATCACTACTGTGATACCAAGCCCCTGACAATCAGGCAGAAAGTACAAAGGTGTTATAGTAGCAGGATAGCATCAAGGTGGTGGCCCTTATAGAAAGTGTTTCAGGTATTATCTATGCCATTCACACTTCTCTTAGAAATGTGAAATGTGTCTTCAGACGTCTATGAAATGCCAGGAAGAAAGAATCTCTTTCTCAGAAAGGTGATTGCTGCTACCAGGTCAACCGGTAATGTAAAATCAGCCCTCCCAGACAGGGCAACCTCAAGATGTCTCTGAGAGATGAGATGTTTCTTTATCAAGATGTCCTCAGGCAAATGTCACACCTCCTCCAACCCAGCATTTTAGAGAAAGCTGCTTCCACTTTCTAGAGAATTCTTATGAAGCCAAGTTAACTCCTAAACTCACAGGAGCATTTCTTTGGGTCTAGCCTTCAGCATAAGATGGAAGTATGTGTCTTTATAACACTCACATTAACAGGGAACCCCAGACTCCCCAGAAAATATGCTTTCTGACAAGGATATTGCACATGCCATCTGTGAAGACACTCTGTGGTTGAGACTATGTATTTATTTCTTACCAAGGAGACTGTGACTAAAGAAAATCATGTCTGAGAACAAAACTAACTTGTGGGGAAACCAAAATTTCATTGTGTTCTCAGGACATAAAAAAACTGAAGAATCAGAAGAGTAAGCTATACCATTCAAAAATATTAATTTAATTAAACAAATAATGATATCTCTCACTATAATGCAACTTCCCAGGGAAACCAAATCAACCAAACTTAAAGGCCAGCCATATTCCAGTAGAGGAATACTCATCATTTCCTTGGGCCTCTTTCAGAAATCAGAAATCAGGAACACAGCTGCTCAGGCTACATGGACAATTATGTGTCACACAGGACAGGTTATTGTCAAATCTTAGAGATGACATGTGCTGAGCTCCTCATCCTCACTCTACACCAAAAACCTTCATTCCTGAGGACTAGGTCCCTATCTGTGTCCCATTGCCCTGGGGACCTGCCATGGAACAAGCAGCCTGTGTTCTGCTCTCACATTGTCAGGAACCAGACTGCCATCTTGGTGTCTTATTCTGACATAGATTTTGCTTCCCTTTGGTTTAAGTACTCAAGGCCTCTGACTTCTCCATGTTCTAGAACACAACTAAGAGAATCCAGCTTACTGGCTTTACACCTCTCATCACTTGAAACACTGTGACCGATTTGCATCATCAGATAATCCAACAATTAAAACCACACATAATATAGAACTACAAAATGTGTAGGTGTTTTCTGTTGCTATGACAAAACACCCAGCAGAAGAAACTTTCAGGGAGAGAGGGTTTATTTAGTTCACAGTTCCAGTTCATCACTGTGAGTAAGTCAAGGAAGGAACTCGAAGCTCTTTATGTCACATGACATAAAGCAGACATGGATGGGTGCCCGCATGCCCTCTCCTCAGCCCACTTTCTCTGCTCTTAACAATTCAGGACCCAAGCCCAAGGATTTGGTGTTGCTCACTTGTAGGCTGGGTACAACCAACACGCTGCTCTACAGACATGTATGTCCACAGGACAGATGTATGTCCACAGGACACATGTATGTCCATAGGTCACATGTATGTTCACAGGTCTCACATATGTCCACAGCCAATCTAGTTTCAACAATCCATCTTTGAGGCTGTCTTCCCTGGTGGTTCTAGACTGTGACAAGTTGACAATTAAAGATGACCATCTTCAAAGCCAAACCCCAAGAGATTAGGGAAGACTTTTCTCCTAAGTGTTTGCACACACTCTCGGTCAGACTCTATTAGAATAACCTTTTTTAACTAAAGAAGCCTTGGCTTGACTTTTGTTGTTGTTAATTTATATGACTGCTTTTGACTGAATTCATGGAGTACTAAAGAAGAATCATGTCTACCTTGTACGGAGACACTTGGTCACCTGTTCAACATGGAGAGAAGTCATAACAAAGCCATTCATTGACCAACTACAAAAAAAATCCTTCTTTGGGCTCCACCCTCTCTCCCCACCCTTTGGGAAAAAAAAAACTGAGTACATAAGTACACGTAGTGCCAAGATGTAGAGGCCAACAAACTCTTGCTTTGTCACAAGAACCTGGGAATCAGGTCAAGTGGACTTCAGGGAACATTAGACCTTCCCACCCCATGGTGTTTGAGTCTGAGGATTAACAGTAAGAGAGTCTGGAGAACAGTCACCAAGAAGATAGGCAGCAGACATCTGATGCCACGGCTTGGGAACACCTAAGAGGTTTGGCAATGCAACCTCTGTTGACCTCAGCCAGGGGTTGGACATTGCTCATAGAAACTGCCTTTCAAGTGATCGTCACAGATGCTCTAGCTTGTCTAGCAACAGTGTCCTAAGATGGCTCCTGATATTCCCAGGTAGTCATGCTCCTATCCTTGAGGTTGGCTAGAACCTGTGAATAAATATAGTGTCATTCTTGTAATTGGGTCACAAGACAGGACAAAGGTGAAGGATGCTATAATGTGCAGTGGAAGTCCCTACTGAACTGACTGAAGCATAGGGAGTCTATTCTGTAAAGGTTTGATTCGATCAGCTGTTTGTAGAGGAGGGTCCCCGGGATTGGCCCAGATCAATCAGGTGAGGCCTTAAAAGGAAAGACTACCAGTTAGAGATGAAAAAGGCCAGAGAAGTAAAACAGTTTAGATACCAGAACCTGACTGCACACCTTGTATGGGAATTCAGAGTCAGCAAATGCCTTCCTTTGGGTTCTGTGACCCTGAACGAGATGGCTAGATGTGAAAACATCAACTTCTTATAGACTAGTTAGGTTTCTGTCACTGTGACAAAAGACTTAGAAAAAAAATGAGCTTAGAAAGAAAGATTTAGAGGTGTGAATCTAGGGACTTAGAGCTGAGGCCAGTTGCTGTATACACATACAGCTGGTAAATTATATGGTCTTGAAGACTACTACTTCAGGGTTAGTAAGGGGCTCCCTGAATAACAGTGCTTACTATGCAAGCAGGAAGACCCTAGTGTGAATTTCCAACACCCATATAAAAAGCTAGGCATGGCTGTGTGTAAATGTAAACCCAGTGTTACGGTGGGGAGAGGGCAGAGACAGGCATATCTCAGCAGCTCACAAAACACACTCTCAGTTCCCTGAGAGATCTGCTCTTAAATGGTGAGCTAGAGAGAGCAATAAGAGTGGAGTCCCTGTTGACCTCCTTTGCCCTCTGTATGCAACATACACACAGACACACATACACCACACACACAGACAGACACACACCACACACAGACACACACACACACATCATACACACAGATACACACTTCATCCACACAGATACACAGATGCACTATACACACACACAGACACACACATACACCACACACACACACACACACACACACCATTATCATCACCATGAGCATCATGACCAAAAACAGCTTTAGTTACTAAGAAGGGAAAATATGCCTGAATTTCTCCACATCTGTATTTTCTGGACATGCTTCTTTTCAAGTCATGTATGTTACTCACTAGTGAACCACATCAGCTGAGGTGTGGATGGAGGGAAGTTTAATTAGAATTTTATTGCTGTGAAGAGACACCATGACCATGGCAACTCTTATAAAGGAAAACATTTAACTAGGGCTGGCTTACCGTTCAGAGGTTTAGTTCACTGTCATGGCAGGAAGTATGGTGGCGTGCAGACAGACACGGTGCTGGAGAAGGAACTGAGCGTTCTCCACCGGCAGCAGGTCTTCCTGTGACTGTGAGCCACTGAACCTGATCTTGAGCTTCTGAGTTCTCAAAGTCCACCCCCTAGTGACACATTTCCTTCCTCCAACAAATCCAAACTACTCCAATAAGGCCACACCTCCTAATAGTGCCACTCCCTATGGATCTATGGGCCACTTTTCTTGCCTATGTCATTGAAAGCTGTGATGATAGTATAGGAAGTGTTCTATGGAAGGGAATCCCATTGTTCTCATTGAGAGTGATGGCTGCTGACCTCCTAAGAAGCAATCAGGTTTGTAGACGTCACTCCTACATTAACAGATGTCATAGATGCCCTGAATGCAGGGAGTGGCCCCTTCAGAAAGCAAAATGTCTACCAAACATTCCTAAAGCAGATTGTGAGCAATATCCATCAAAGAACTTGCTCCAGTGTAGGAACTGTGGTGGACACTGTGATTGTCACCCCGACTGGAGTCAGAATGGGCACACCTCTGGCCATGCCTGTGAGGATGTTTCCATAAGACTGAGGAGGAGAGAGCTACTATAAGCCACTGTCCAATAGGCTGGGGTCTTAGACTGAATAAAAAGCTGAACACGAGCATTTATCTCCCCTGCTTTGCGGACGATGGGGCCAGCTGCCATGTATCTGTCCCCATGACTTCCCTGCACATTCAGTGCTCTTAACCTCTGAGCCATCTCTCCAGCCCCTTCCCTGCACATTCAGGCTGTGAGCCAAAATAAACCCTCCCCCTGTGTTACTTTTGTCAAATACTTTGTCACAGCAATTATACGGTGACTAATAGAGATAGTATGCATTTCTGTGCTTGGGGACTGTTCTCAAATATTATCACTGGGGCTGAGTCCATCAGTCCAAGTCAGGGTAGAACGCTGAACAGGTGGAAAAGCACAGAAGGTAATGCCATAGATTCCCTACATTTGGCAGAAGGAGGAACGGAGACTCAGGAGAGTGGGTTGGCTGTATTGGATGCAAAGTGGCCCCCACAGATGCATGTGTTTGTACAGTTGGTCCCCAACTACTGGCACTGTTTGCAACCTTTTGCGCATGAGGATTGAAAGGCAGATGTGGGACCCTGAGGGTTATAGGCTGGCTCCACTTCCGGTCTGAGCTGTTTCCTGACTGCCACAGCCATGTAACCCGCTGCCTTGGGTTTCCACTGCCGAAGCCTGGAGTGACCCCCAGCCCAGGCCTTCCAGACCCAGTGATGAGCTGTGGTATTGCTGAAAGCCTGATCCTGAACAAATCATTTCTGCTGCTGCTGTCAGGAGAACTGTAACAAATGTAACTAACACAGCTCTGTCCCACAGCTACTCAAGTGTGACTCTCTCTGCTTAGAGTTTTTCTTGGGAATTCAGTAATAAACTGTCATGAAGACAGTGGGTGCCACTGAAATCATCAGAAATGTGTTCCTGTCTCAACTACTCCAGAAGCTTGAACTTTGAATTCATGGATCAGCAGAGCCAGTGTCTCTTCTTATCATGACATTAGTGACACTAAAATTAGGGACCAGCTTCACCTAATAGGACCTCATGGAAATTTAACTAATTTCATCTACAAAGATTCTCTTTGGAAATAAGGTCACATTCTGGAGCTCTGAGTCACTGTGAACTTTCAAAGTTATGTTAGAAGATACACACACACACTCAGTGTGTAAGTGTACATGTACTCAGAGCTAACCACAGCCACCTTCATTGTCTGCAGGTTCCCCTAGCAACGTTCTTTACCACTACACCATATGATGCTACAACCCAGATTCAGAAATCAGAGTTGACTGAGAGATAATCTCAGAGGACAGCGAGCCAATGGCTGATGGTGTGCCCAGCTCCCAGCGGAATATCACCTCCTCTACCTTTGTTTGTGGGGAGAAAGAGAGTGGGGTGCAGTGGGGTAAGTAGGCAGACACTCTTGGGACATCCCTTGTACCATGAGACACTACACATTGTGAGGGGATGAGTCCCTTTCTCTCAGTAGGATGCCCATGAATCTGGCGCTGGGTCTCAGTAGGATTGATTAAAATGTCTCCAAACCTCTTGCCAGAAAATCAGCCATTCATACATGTGATTCCATCACACCACTGGCCAACTGTATTGGTGTCGGGCATAACCAGGGGCTTCTTATCCCTGACACTTTCCATGACAAGGCAGAAAATTACAGGACTGAGCAAAATGCCCCCTCCCATGGTCATTCTTCAGTGCACCAGAAAAAGACAACCTAGTACTTAGGAGTGGGCTTCCCGAGACCAACAAGATGAGTACACACTTGGTTCTCTGGCCCTGCAAGGTCATCTTTTGACAGTTTAGTCCCCTGGGAAGACACCTGGGCTGTGCTTGGATGAAGTTTCTCAAATCTATGTCCACATCTGGCTGGAATGGTCAAATGTACTTCAATCTAACCCAGTGAAGGGTGGGGAGGCTTCAGATGGGAGGAAGCGCCACCTACTGGTGAGAGGGAGAGACGAGCTTGCACAGGTCTCGGACTCTGGCTTTAGGGAAACTGTTCTGTTCCATTTCTTTGAATCGCTTGCACATCATCAGACAATTGGAAACAGTGTATCCAACCCAAATAAGATGGCTTCCCAATCAACCTGTCAGTCTGCAGTGGAGCCTCAGTTCCTGACAAAGCCCAAGACCAGCTCTTCACACCCAGTCAGTCAGAGACCAAGGGGGACAGCTGAGACTCAGGTGACCACCGTCCCAAAATCTCTGTATTATAGGGAACCAAGAATTGAGAGCATAGATGCTTCCTATATGTGACAAAGGATCACATTTCTATAAACTTGTGTTCATGCCCAACTCATTCTGACAACTTATATTTTCTGGCAAGAGGCAATCAGAAGAATAAATGAAAAAATTTTTAGAAGTTAATTGACATACAGCTAGATACTTTGTTGTAGATTATAGAGAACTTTATTTTCTTTTTCAGACAAAGTCTGAATCTTCAGCCCTGGCAAGAGTCAAAGTCCAGGGCATCATTCTGCCTTAGCTCCCACAGTGCTGGGTCCCAGGGAGGCCACCACACCCTGCTCCTGTGGAGGTCCTTATGTCTGCTCAGGAGTTGATACGGTTTATCTTTTGTTTTCTCAATACTACCTCAAAACCCCTTCTGGGGAAAGATAGGGCTGGAAACATGCTCAGCTCCTCAGTACTTAATCCCTGAACGGGAAAATCAAATGAGCAAGTGAAAAGCTTAACGTCATTTCCTGTTCTCAAACCAAGGTGCATTCTCAGACAGGACTAACTCCCTTCTAGGGGTTGGGTTATTACAAGATTACTCTGAAGTCTATAAGCATTGGAAGATTGGAAGAGCCTGGTAGGTGTTGGTACATAGCTTCAGAAAGACGCTCTGTCAGGGGAACAAAGACAGCTGACCTGATGGACTGTGACAATCCTAGGCCAGCCCCTGGAGCCACTGTCCTTCTCCCATCATGAAGAATATTATGGGAATCTGCTATAGAAAGAGTTGAAGAAGTGAGAGTGGGCAGAACCCTCAGAGGAAAAATGGCTTCTTTTAAATCCACTGAAGAGCCAGAAACCTTGGAAGTGCCAGGAGTGCTCTAGGATGGTCACAAATGAGATGAACAGAGTGTAGGATAAGACCTTATTAATGTCCAATCTGAGGCCTAAACTGCTTCTGAATGTAATTTCCCTTGGACCAGGGCCAGACCAGGTTACCTTGACTAGTTTAGGCCAAATAATGGCAGCTTTGGGCTCTCCCAGATGATATTTGAAGCAACAGTTGTCTGGAAGTCAAGCTGAACCCTCCACAGTGAGAGTGGTCTACCCAAGCCAGCCTATGACATTGCAGGTGGCCTCAGCACACGGAGGACCAAGGAGGGCAGATGGGACCCACAAGTCCCAGATAGGCCTGTCCTTATGGCCAGGGATCCCAACTATCCATCCAGCCCTGTAAAATGACCACAAAGCATACTAATAGGTTAATCAGAAATTCAAACTTTTGAAAGGTCAGTGGCTTTGGAAAGGAACCTAAACCATTGTCATTTTGTAAAGTTTATCACTTAATTTGTTCATTTTGTAGAATTGTGAATTACACATTCTTAGAATGAAGCATACTTTTTGTTCTCTTAACTATAAAAGCAAAGAAGGGTTAGGGTATCCTAAGATTTTTAAGGCAATTATTTCTAAGAATAACTTTGAACCACTGAAAGTGAGTATACTAAGGGATGGCTGGGCTCTACTGGGAGTGATCAGTCATCAATGGCAGATTCTGAAGGGAACCCTGACCTCCACTTGCTCTGGGAGTTGGGGAAGTTGGTGTGTTGGTGTGTGTGTGTGTGTGTGTGTGTGTGTGTGTGTGTGTGTGTGTGTGTGTATGTGAACACAAATGTGTATGGGAATGTGTGAGGGTGTGAAGTACACATGTACAGGTATTCGTAACAGTATGGGGAGCATATATAATGTGTGTGTGCGCATGTGTGCCCTCCTGCATGCAGTGGGTCTGCACGCACAGAGTGAAGACCTGTCAGACTGACTTTTATTCCATTTCCATTTGTTGGGAGGACTTAGAAAGGATAACCATGCATTGCTCTTTCCCAGCCTGTTGTTGGAAGGTCTGTAGTCAGAGGAAAGTTGATCTTCTAATAAAAGTATTAAAATTGTTTTCTAATTCTCAGGTCTCTAAAACTGAGAATGGAATGCTATCATCCCAAACTTTACTGATATCATCAGCCTCTCTGGAATTTCACCACTGAGGGTGGGGCTGAGGGTGGGTGGGAATGGGTGGGGCTGGGTGTGGGGTGGGGCTTGGGTATAGGGGTGAGGCTGAGGGTGAAGCTGGAGGTGGGACTGGGGTAGGGTTGAGGATGGGGTTGAGCTGGGGTGAAGCTCTAGGCAGCACAGGGTGGGGGTAAGGCCAGACACACACACACACAAAAAAAAAAAGGACTGGGGATTACTGTCCCAATGAGCCACTTTCCTAAAGCCATCAGAATAAATGGAATGACCTACAGATGTCTATTTAGTCACCTGGACAAAGAGGTGGCATATATATATCTGCTGAGGCCTCTTTGAGTGCCATTAATACCTCTGTGGTTCATAGTTCACATATGGATCCTGTCTCACCCAAACACTAGCAGCCTCTGGTTCAGATTTGATCTCACACTTTTTAACGACATTGATACTCTTCATTTTATTCCTTTAAATCCAAATAAAAAAGAAAGAAAGAGAGAGAGAGAGAGAGAGAGAGAGAGAGAGAGAGAGAGATATTGGCTTCACTAAAAAAGTTTGTATTGGGACTGGAAAACAGTTCAGCTGTCAAAATGCTTGCTGCCCTGAAGTTCAGGTCCCTAGAACACAGGTAATGTCATGTGGGCAGGGTGGTTCACCTTGTAATTCCAGCCACAGAGGTGGAGATGGATCCCTAAAGCAGCTGTCTAGTGAGACAGGCTATACAGAGTTTTGGGTTTAATTGAGAGGCTCTGCCTCAAAGGAATAAGGTGGGAAGATTCTTGACATTATCCTCAGGCCTCTCATACTCATCACATGTGAATGGGCACCAGACACATCAAACACAAAGGCTCACACACACACACACACACACACACACACACACACACACAAAGACACACACACTAAATGTACACATGAACAGAAACTAAAGAAAACAATGAAGTTGATTGAAAATGTTTAATTTGTAAGGCACACGGTTGGTGATCATCTTAATCTCTAAAGAACAAAATTAACAACTTTGTTAATTAACTAACACCCTACCTACCCATTTACCAAGTATGAATGTCACATTGTAAAAGCAAGTTTTAAAAGCTACACCTAAAGAGATGTGAAATAATGTGGACCATGATGACAGGCAACCAGGCTAGATGCAACCATGGAAACCTTCTTTCTTCAAGTGACAAAAAAAGAAAACCCAGACTGCTAAAGCCAGAGCTACCAAAAAACAAGGACATGCAGTGGCCTCCCTAATAGACTTTGTGTCCTTACAAGATATTCTTCACTCAGTCTTAGGATTGGACTCAGAGGCAACAGCATCCTCACGGCATATGAAGACACCTTGGTTCCATCACTCTAGTCCTGCTGTTCCTTGGCTCTGCAAGGGTACCTACAGTCCCTATGTGGTCCAGCAGGGACAAATCCCTTAAGTCTGCTGTGATGAGCACAGAGGCACAAAGAGGTCTCTTCATCAGTCTCTTACAAATGCCACACCACAGATGAATGAAATTATGTGTGGCATGTATGCACACACACATACACACACAGGCATACATAAAAGACTGAAGATTCTAGAAATATTCACCAATTTGTTATCAGAAGTAATATAGAATAAGTTTTAGGTAATTTTTATCCAGTGTTACTCCTTAACACTGTTCTAAAGTATAAGTATAAAACAGCATTTCATTTTGAACTAATATTTAAGAATAAGAAACCAGCTATATATGTGATTATTAAAACTTTCAAAGGAAGACTAACTTCTTTAAAATGGAGAGAACTAAAGTCAATGCATTGTGCTTTGAAACAAAGCACACAACACTATTGTCCTAAACCTTGATTACAAGGGTACTGAATCTCAGACATAAATTAGCATAGATGAGATATAGAACTGAGTAGACAAATCGCAAGGCCATGCATCCTGCGATGGCATTTAGAGAGTTATTTTTGCAAAAGCTGTTTCTGGGAAGATGCATAGAAGGCTCTCCTGGAAGCCTCACTCACTCATCTGAGAAAAAGACAGGAAGTAACCCATCATCACTTCATCCTCTTTGCTGCATCTGAATACGCATGTTCAATCTCCTGGTCAGCTGGGCATGTGTTAGTGAACTCATCTCGGGCATAAGCATTGTTTAAGTACCTCCAAATGCCAGTCATTTCAGAAGGAAACTCAAAATCTCGGTATTTCTTGGCCACAATCTGAAAATCAATGGGAAATGATGAGTAAAAGGGAAAGGCAGTCACATGGGTCAAATCAGACAACCCATCCCTCCCGAGAGCTCCTGATGTCATCCTGTGGTCACTTGGGCTGCCCATGGCAACACTTTAACATGGCTAGGACACCTTGGGAACAGGCGAGGTGATGTTGGTACAGGACCCAAATGCTCTATGATAGAATCTAGACTCACCTAGGAGACAAACCTTTGATCATGTCTATGAGAGAGCATCTTGACTGAATAGAAAGATTCACCCTAACTGTAGAAAATGATGTCATGGGCTGGGGGACCTGGGTTAAAGGGAGCTAAGCATCATCATCTGCCCCTACCATGATGTGTTTACTGTGAGCCAAAGTAAACATTCTTCTTTGAAGCTTCTCTTTTTGTATTTTATCAAAGCAAATAATAATAATAATAACTAATCTAAGATCTCTGCAGCCCTTGTAGGGAAAGGGGCTAGCCAAAGAAATCCACCCTGGCCCTGAAACCAGAGCCAGTGAAAGAAACACAGCCTGGATCTGAGACCCAAGCCAGTGAAAGAAACACTTCATCCCTTAATCCAGAACCAAAGAAACATGCCCTGACTCTGAAACTAGTACTAAAGGAACATAATTAGTCCCTAGAATCAGAGCCAGTGAAAGAAATGTGCACTGGCCTAAGAATTACAGTCCAAATGCTTTAAAAAAATGGCCAGTGAAAGAAACAATTTCGTCTTGATATCAGGGCCATCTCTGCCCCCGACAAATGAAATTAACGAATCCCTGAGCAGGAATAACTAATAAATCCTTGAGTATGGTAGACGTTCCGACTCTAAAAGCCTGGTATAAACCCCTCTGCCTGTTCAGTTGTGAGCTGTTCTGTCCCACCCTGGTAAAGGCAGCCACTCTCCTGGACTCCTCTTTCCCAAATAAATCTCTTTCTCAAAAGTCTTGGATGAAGATCTTTAATTGCTGGTCCAGAGAAACAGAACTTGCTGAGACATCCCTTAGTGGACTTAGCAGAAAAACTTTGCAAAGACGTTCCCTTAGGGGAACTGAGCACTGGAGCTGTAGGAGATTGCTACATTTCTGTAGGAGAGTAAGGCAAAAAAAAATAACAATAATAAGTAATATCTTGAGCCTGAGCAAAGAAGAAGCAGAGTTCTGCTGGGAAGCCCCTTTATTGGGGGTGGAGCAAAGCTCAGCTGTGGTGGCTCTCCAGGAGAGGAGCAGGATTGCTATATCCTTCGAGGAAACCATCCCCCACTGCACCTCAGCTTCAGGTATAGCCTGGCTTCCCGAACACTCAGGAAACCCTTCCCTCCAGAGCTGAGCTGTCCCATTGCAGCTCCAGCTGTTACAACTATCCTAACAGCTCCAGTCAGGATACCTCTTAACCCCTCTCCAAAGTTGTAACACTAGCTGACAGTCCTGTCCACCAAATTACCAGAAATGATCCTTGTGATCCACCCTGCATGTGTGCAACATGTCAGTGGATTTCTCCCTGTGTCTGGGGCAATGCCATTGTCAGGTGTCAGCTATTGTGTTATGAAAAGGCACGTGACAAATCGTTATTTAAACTGCATCAGGATCTTTTAATCTTCATCTTCTACTTGTTCAGTCACATCTCCAGAAATCTCTAACATCTGTATATGGTATTTCTGCAGGAGTCCATCAATCTGCCTTAAGCAGATTGCTCATCCATAAGTCTGCCATGTGCAAAGGTCAGGTGTGTGAACAAAACAGCATGCTCCTCATCATCAAGGAGACAGTGGAAGTAAGAAAATAACCATTTCAAGGATGGGTGTTCTAAGAAACTCAGCAGTATGAGATGCTTTCCTGGGCTGGATAGAGCCAGATGGGGAATCAGTCAGTAAGAAGTGTCCAATGATGAGGGATGTGTGACTTTGCTAATGCCCCATATCTGAAAAACTGAGAACAAGAAGTTATTCTATCATAATGCCAGAAGCCAGAAATCTAAAGTCAAGATGTGAGCAGAGCTCTGCTTCCACTGAAGGTTCTGTGTAGAATATGACCCAGGCCCTTCTAGCTTCTTGTAGCTCTTGTCTGTGAAAGGACGGCACAGGTCTGTGCATGTCTTCTTGCAGTATTTGGGTGTCTCTGTCCTAAACCTCTTTTTAGCAAGGATAGCAGCAAGTCATACTGGAGTCCAGCCTTCTCTATTGCACCTTCAATTTAACTAATTGTGTCTGCAAAGACCCATGTGCCAAAAGAGCCCCATCTTGGGGTAGTAGTGATTAGGACCATGGCATACATGCTTAGGGAGGGAAAAGCACAATCCTATCTGCCACAGGGATCCAGGGCTACAATGGCCATTTCAGCCACGTCACCTCCATCCCCACTGTTCCTGGGATATTGGAATAAACACAACAGGAGACTCAACCCAAATCAGATCTTAGTATTCACTTATCGGACTGTGAAGTCAACAGTCATTGGCACAGTGTGGCAGCAAATTGGGACCAAGAAACATACAACATACTATCAAGCAGTCAACACAAGAACAGTTTCTTGTCCAGTGGCTAACTGTTGCCACAAAGTAAATTCTACATGAAGTTTCTTCAATGCCCAACATTCACATGTGTACGGGGGTATGGCTGTGCATGTGAGTCCAGGTACCTGTGAAGGCCATAAGAGAGTGCGGGATCCTATGGACCTGGAATTATAGGCATCTGTGAACTGCCTGACACAGGTGCTGAGCCTGGGTCCTCTGGAAGAGCAGCAAGTGCTCTTAACCACTGATGCATTCCTCCTGTCTCACCTTATTGTATTAAAATCTATTTCTTATGTGTGTATGCACATGTGTATGTAGATGCCCCTAGATACCAGAAGAGGGTTCTCCAGTCCTCGCTGCTGGAGTCACAGATGGTTGCCAGCTGTGGGAACCATACCCAAGGTCTCTGCCAGGAACACAAGCGTCTTAAATGCTAAGCCATTGTCCATCCCCCTTCCTTCCTCTATCTCACTTTTGAGAAAAGATCTCTTGTTGCACCTGGAACCTGAAGATGTAACCCAAATGGCCAAGGACCCCATGATTTCCATCTATGCCTCCCCATGCTGGGATTACAAGCACACACCACAATACCTTGTGTCTGTCTTGCTGAACATGTGTTCTAGGGAATCACACTCAGGTCCTGATGCTTGTGCAGCCAGCTTCTTACTAACTGAGCCATCTCCCCACTCCATGGGATGTGCTACCTTGTTTTCTATGTGTATGTGCACATTCACACACACGCATTCCCTTTCAGTTACTCAGAGGCTGTGGCTTAGTTTTTTCCGACAGTCCCCTAATATTATCTCTCAAGTTTGACTCCTGGTGATGACGAAGAAGGAAATGTTTGTGTCTCTGCTTCTTTCTGGCTCTTCTCCTTTCCCCCATCCCTCCCACATCTTGTGCCTGTGACAACATCCAGGTTTACCACATCCTGACTTCCCTCTGCTCCTCTAGCTGCTGTCTGGTCTCTGCTAGCGTCAGCTTGGGTCCCCACTGAAAGGGCTGCACCTCTAAGCAAAGACACTCATGGGAAGGACTTGTCCTCTCCTACTGAATTTCCACATGCAGAATCTTTTTACAAATTTATTTTATTTTTAATCAAAATATAATTAATTCTCTCCTCCCTCTCTCTCTCTCTCTCTCTGCCCTTGAGGCATGTGTTCACCTATCAAACAAGAACAGAGAAACCAAACAAATAAACAGCAGAGTAGTGCGTGTTGGGACTGGGTAGTTAGGTTGCTATGAGCCCAGGCCTCTTACTCTTCTGTAAATCTGCTGTAAGTTAGAGCAAGCTAGGGTTCCTGCTTCTTAACAGCCTTTTCCAACATATGCCTCATCTGTCTCAGATTCTTATTTTCATGATCATTTCAGTATTTCATCATATAGCAATTTCATTGCTCAGGAGTGCTTATTTCGCTGAGGACGGTGTCTGGGTAGATAATAACTGGGGATATAAAACCCTTTCATAATACACCAGACAGTCTTCCCTTTCCTCGCTAGAGGTAATGGCACTGCTTTCTGATTTTTGATGTCATGAAGATACTTGAGACCATGATGAATTTCTCTTTCCCCATGGTTCCACTATTTATCTGTGTCATCACTGCCTTTACTGGGCAGTGCCGTGTGACTGTCTGCTCTGGTTTGAGTACAATCCTGGAAGAGTCATGTGTTGAAAGGCTGGGTCTCAGTGGGACAATGTGTGATGGGATCTTCAAGAAGCAGTGCTTAGAAGAGAACATCATTGGGACAATGCCCTCAGGAAGGGTTGAAGTAGTTCTGGGACTCTGGTTAATTTTGTGGAGAAGTCTGCAACACAAGAGAAAGTCTGGATGCTTCCTATCGCACCCATGGTCACTCCCTGTCTCACCATATGGTAACTTCCTGTCTCACCTATGGTCACTTCCTGTCTCACCTACGGTCACTTCCTGTCGCACCTGTGGTCACTCCCTGTCTCACCATATGGTCACTTCCTGTCTCACCTATGGTCACTTCCTGTCTCACCTATGGTCACTTTCTGCCTCACCTATGGTCACTTCCTGTCTCACCCACGGTCACTTCCTGTCTCACCCATGGTCACCTATCCACACACTTACACTGGGATGCTGTAAGGTCCCACCCAGGGTAGACTCACGCTCTTAAACCTCTAAACCTGTGAGATAAATAAGATTCTCTGCTCTCCCTGCCTCAAACATCTTGTTAGACAATGGAAAGGGGGCAGATGTAGACCTTAGAGTCTTCCTTTCTACTACAGAAGGAAGCTCAGTGAAGTGCCAAAGGTGTAGGTGTGTTGACTGTCCTGGGAATATGCTTCCTAAACATGACATGACCTTCAAAGTAGAGGTTTGGGGCTAAGGCTGTATCAGCCCTTGCCTGGGTTTGATCCCCAGCAGATAATAATTATAGTAATAATATAACATTAAGGCAGTCACGTACTATGGCGTATGCATGTAGCTCTAGGACTCAGGTAGAGGCTGCAGAATAGAAAGACCGAGACCAGCCTGAACTACACAGTGAGACTCTGTTGCAGAATACCAAGGGCTGGAGATGGGCTCGGTGCTGGAGCATTCGCTGCTAGCATATGGAAATCCCTGCACATCCTCAGCACAAACTGCCATTCAGTCCAGGCTACTCTAGATAAAGCAGACGCTGGGCTCCTCTTTAATTAAAATAATGCTTAAACTCCTTTTCAGTCTACCCCTCCCCTCTCCCCCTCCTCTCCTCCCCTCTCCTCTTCTCCACTCCCTTCCTCCTTCTCCCCTCCATCCCTCTCCCCTCCCCTCCATCCCTCTCCCCTCCCCTTCCCTCCTCTTCTTCTCTCCTCTCCATCCCTCTCCTCTCCTCTCCCCTTCCTATTTCTCCCCTCCCTCCTTCTCCCCTCCTCCTCTCCTCTCCCTCCTCCTTTCCTCCCCTCTCCCCTCCCTCTTTCTTCCCTCCCTCCTCCTCTCCTTCCCTCTCCCCTCCTCCTCTCCTCCCCTCTCCCCTCCTCCTCTCTCTTCCTCTCCTGGGACTTAGCATTAGAGCATTGATTAATGTTAGCATTAGAATAAAGTCACTCTAATCTCTGTTCAGCAGCCACAAAACATAATGCCAGAGCCTTCCTCTCCTCCTGTCCCACCTCACTCCAGGATGTCCAGTGGATGAGAGGCTGGCACAGGCTGTGACGAAGGCTGTGTGTAACCCTTCAGCTCTGTCCCTCCTTTTAGAGCTCTAACCCAAAAGTGTTCTCTATAATCGCTCCCTCCCTTACAGCCAGTGTGCCCCCATCCTCCAAGTAACCATTTCCAGTATTTCAGGACTGAACTATTTACTTCTGAATTATTTACTTCTGGCCAGGCATTGGTGGCACACACCTTTAATCCCATCGGAGGCAGAAGCAGGTGGATCTCTGTGAGTTCAAGGACAGCCTGGTCTACAGGACAGCCAGAGCAACACGGAGAAACACTGTTTTAAGAAACAGAAAGGAAGAAAAGAATGGACTCAAAGTCAAGAGCAAAACTGATTAATTCAGGGTGGGAAACCCTGCACTGAGTGCCCTGTCCCCTAAATGTCTCTTCATTCGTGGGTGCGCTGTCATTCTGCTGTAGTCTTGTGAAAAATGAAGCCAATACTCTATTGTTAATATCATTTTCAGTGGATTTCAGGAAGGAAAATAAATTATAAATCTCTCCACTCTTGCATTTTACCATAATTCCCTTGGACTGATTCTCATTTCCTTCACAAGTACTCTGTTCTGGAAGATCATTAAATAGTTTAGCATCATAAGTGCTAAATGGCTTTGAAGATTTTGTTCCTAGGTCTTATATTAGCACCATGGACACCCACCCTCACCCCCATTCCTGCTGCTTACACTTTCTGCTGTTTACATGTTAGTGTATCTACATGTTCATCTAAATACATGTACTCAGAGGCCAAGTATAGGCTGGATCCCTGGAACTGGAGTTACAGGTGGTGGTGGGCTATCTACTATAAATGCCGGAACCAAAATCTGGTCCTCTGTGAAAGCAGCAAGTGCTTCCAACCACAGAGCCATCTCCCTCTGTCCCCTTCACACATATATATGAACAAGCCACATTGTGACTAGTGCTATGTGGCTCTAATATCTCTCATATTTTTGTTGTAGTTTCGATATTCAATACTTTTATAATGAGGGTTTGGTTCCCAGGCTTCACTAGTTGGCTAAATATAGCAGATTATATACAGGAAACAGAGCCTTGGTCTCCAGGAGTCTAGAAAGTTCTTGTCTCAGGTCTTCTCTCTTGCATTCTCTGGCTTCCTCAGAGTGAGCTGCTTTTCTGTCATATTGTTTAACACAGGCCTGACATTCATAGAGCCAGCTGAGCATGACTAGACCCCTGAAACCATGGGCAAAATAAACCTCTCTGCTCTTAAGTGGATTTTTCTCAAGCATCTTATCAGAGCAACTATAACTTCATCCTGCACATGCCTGTCTGATGCTTTATCATTCACACCAAACACTGAAATTCCATCCCTGAAAGGGTCTAAACTGAAACTCAGTGGCATACATATAGCTCACTAGAAATGACTTCTACATTTAGGTCTTGGAGAGCTGAGAAGCTTTTGTTAGGCTCTAGATGTAGGGACCTTAACAAAGCTATTTAAAGAAGACAACACTCAAAGAACTGCTAATGTTCACCTTAAGTAGATCTCCCTGAAGCACAAGACAGAAGAAAGAAGGAAAAGGCTAAAGGGTGAGAGAGAGAGCATACAGGAAAAAGATACCCAGAAAGAGAAAGAAGAGGTTATAACATGGAGTGACCAAGAGTAACAGGTAGCCCACCATGGATGGGTGATTTTACCAGCCAATTCCATACAGACTTAGAACATGGCATTGGCCTGTATTTGCTTCTTTTTCTCCCATCCCCCCTCTCTTACAGTCATTCTCCATTTAGGAACCTACTAAGAATTTAATAGCAATAAAGATGCCCCAGTGCAAGGCATAGGCTTCTTCTTCAGATATCCGAGGGTAACACACATAGCAGTGCTGACCGTGATAATAACAACTGACACCTGTAAATGGCAGAGAGGGGCCAGAGAAGCAACTCAGACATCCGTGTGGGGCTGGATACCTGGGAATCCCAAGGGTTGCCACTACAACTTCTGATCTACCAGGTTAGGTAACCAATCAGAACTGAAAATAAAAATTTAAAAGCCATCCTCAAACAATTCCAGTTGTGTCTGACCATTGACTCTTCTACCACATTCAACTACCTAGAAAGACAGGGTACCAGCTACAGAAGAGGCCAAGCCAGGAACCATAGCAGCTGCTCTTAGCAGTGAAAGGCTGCTATTAATAGTTGACACCATTCCATTGTCCCTAGAACAATGCTTATCTCTGCGACTGTCAACAGTGCATCATATCCAAGCCACATATGGTAAATGCCAAGGAGACCCTGAGAACACCACACAGAGCAGAGAGCACATCACAGGTGTTTCTTGAGAACATCTGGAGTACATGGTTCTATGTGTCTAAACACTGCAGCTCAGCTGCCTTGAACAGAAACCATTAGTTTTCAATTTAAGTCTGTGTTCCAGGCCTGTTTCAGTATCTGGCCCAAGCACAAGTCAGAATGAAGGACCACAAAGCCTCCTTCATGCATCCTGCACAAGGATCAGGAGCAAAGACAAACCTTAATGATGTGGAGCTTGGGTAAGAGGTTACAGTCAGCTAGCGTGAGCTCATCCCCATCCAGAAACTTCCTTCGGGAAACAGTGACATCCTCCATGCTGTAGGCATCTATTTCATCTGGCAGTGGACTGTTTAAGTAACTGTCTAGCTTCTTTAGGGCCCGTAACAGATTCTTCTCATAAACTGAAACACAAAGACAAGTGATGTTGAGATACATACGCTGAGAAAGTAGTTGCCATTTTTTTTTTTCCTTCCCTTGAAGAAAGAGAGCTGGATGTACTTTCTTTCTGAGGGCCAGTCAGCAGAAAGAAGACTGGAAAGATAGACACAAACAGAACTCAGTCTCTCTGAGCCATCTAACAGCTGGGCTGCATCTGGTTTTTTTTTTTTAAGATATTTTTAATTTAATTTTTGTATTTATTTGTGTCTGTGTCTGTACCTGGATGTATGTGTGTCATGTGGGCATGTGCTCCCAGAGGCCAGAAGAAGGCTTCAGGTTCCCTGGATCCGAAGTTACAGGTGGTTATGAGACACCTAGTATAGGACCTGGGACCCAGACTCCAGTCTTCACGAGAGCAGTGTATGTTCTTAACTGCTGAGGCATCCCTCCAGCCTAAACTCAGCCACTCTTCAAAACATTTATGAGAAGCCCATGAAGAGGTAGAAAGTGACAGAGGCACCATTTAAACAATTCCCGCACTGCAGGTAGGAACAGCCGGGCGTTGAAATGTTTCCTCATAACAGTATTGTATTTTGAATTCTCAGATGCTAGAAACAGTCTCTCCAAAGTCATATGCAGAGTTACAGATGGGGAAGCTTCCTTATTTCCAGACTTCCCCCTGTACCATCTGTGGGATGAGCCAGATGCCTGGGGTCTTTCCAGAAGCCGTGTGGACAACCGTGGGGAAGAGAACCCAGAACGGGAATACTTACTCTCATTTGCATCCTTCTTGGTGTTTTTAATAAATGCTGAGAATTTGGCAAAAACATCATTTCCTGCTGAGTTGGATTCAGGGTGTTGGGTTCCCAGCTTAGGGTACCTTAAAGAGTTTCAAATTGGAGGGTCACAAAAAAAGAAAGGGCTGATTAGGATAATGCAGTGGAGAAAAATGTCTTTCTCTCTGGGCAGATATTAAAATGATAAGCTCCCGTGGATCAGTTTAGCAAACAATGAATTTCAAGGTGGGGTGAAAACATGATTTTGGAGAAGTACATTATATCTAGCACTGGGAAGACCCATCCTAGGACACAGGGGGATATTCCTGACCTAATTCCCTCCCTGGGCTAGTAAAGGTGTTTGACTAGAAGGCTCCTGAAGGGTCCACACTCTTCCAGTGGCAGACAAGAGAAACAGTTATCTCACACAGCAATGACATCTCCCACACACACACCTGCAGCACCGTCCTGATTGCTGAGCTACGGACATAAAGAAGAAAAGGTGTGATTGTTGGTTTTAGTGTCACCTGAGAGAATGGCCTCAACTGAGGAACTGTCTAGACCAAATTGTCATGTGAATATGACTTGTTACTTGATACAAGAAGATTCAGTCCACTGTGGGAGGGACCATTCCCTAGGAATGGGGTCCCAAACTATGTAAGGCAGGGATAATGGTAGCAAGTATCAGCATGCATTTCTTTCTGTTCTTGGTTGTGAATGTGATGTGGCTGGTTTACATCCAACCCTGCAGTCATGAACTATAACTTGGAACTGTGAGGAAATAGACCTCTCCCTTCCTAAGTTTCTTTCTGTCAGGATGTTTTTATCACAGCCAACAGGAGTGAAGCTAGACCAGAAGCAGAGTCCAGGTTAGACACTCAAGGTGATTAACCTGCTGCGTATGACCAAGGAGAAAAGCACCACCAAAGTTATGAATGCTGGTTCTAGGAGACCTACCTTGGGGGAACTAACTTCTCCTCTAAGAATTCCTCAATCTTATTCACGTCCGTCTTGACTTCACCATCAAAAGTCATGAAAGGAGGGTTTGTCCCGGGAGCCAGGTTCTGAAGGTCTGCAGGCTTCCTAGATAGGAAAGAAGAACAGCCTGCGTGGATGTTCTTGGGCACTTGGGGTCATGGACGAGCCTTAATTGTGCCCTCATCACATAAGAGAGACAACCCTTGAGAATTTCAAAATAGTCCCTGGATTAATAAGGTGGCTTTTTGGAGATCAAAGCCAAGGAATGCACTAACAAATGAAGGGTGGGCTCACCCCTCCACAACCCCCTTTCTGGCTGCAGAGGTGGAAGAGTTAATGCTCCAGTGTTACCAGGCAGGCTTCTTCGATGCACGTAGAGGTAGGTCCCCAACCCCTACTCCTTCCTGCAGTCCTTGAAATCTATATAAACCATACGACTTGGCTACCACTTAGTCTTTATTCCAGCCTCCTGACTAAGGATAGACATGCCATTATATGCCAATGGTCTTTAGCAACATATATGTGCATGTTTGTGTGTGTGTGTGTGTCCACACATTTATACATAAAAGGGTGTGTTGCTGAATACAGAGAATTAGGTCCAATTATTTTGATAACACAGAAACTTTGTCTCACCTTTTCAGGTCCACTGTTGTCACATTGAATATAACACCCTTTAGCCAGAGGATCATAAAGAGACGCTGAGAAAATGGGCAGTTTCCAATGCTCTCACCATCATAACCAGCCTGAGAGTAGAAAAAAGGAGATCTTTAATGGTCCTTGTTTCATTATAATAGTTGTCAGCAGTCACAGCGCACATGCTCAGATTAGTAGGAGTTTTTATGAATGGTCATGTTCCTGTCTACATAGCCTTCTGAGGCCGGTTAACTCGGGGTCTACAACAGTTTAGAAACGGGTATGGTCCAGGGGGATGAACACACACACTAAATGGGAAAATAGGAATTGGGACTGGAGAGATGGGTCTGTGGTTAAGAGCACTGGCTGCTCTGGCAGAGGACCTGAGTTCAGTTCTCAGCACCCACACGTCAGTGCACAACCATCTATAACTCCAGTTTTAGGTGATCAGACTCCCTCTACTGGCTTTCATGGGCACTGCATGCACACAGTCCATATACATGCAGACAGATTCTCACATAAAATAATAATAAAGCTTATTTTAAAATTTTGTACAAAAAAATCTGGGACTTAGTAGATGGTAGATGGTAACAAAATCATAGAGGACTTTTCTCTGGGAATGTATTCAGGTTGGTTTCTGGGAGTGACCCTCATGAGGTATTATTTAAAAAGACAAAGAATAGTGATGCCAGGACTTACCAGCCTTGTGTGTGTGTGTGTGTGTGTGTGTGTGTGTGTGTGTGTGTGTGTGTGTGTGTTTTGGTTGTTTTGAGACAGAACCACATGTCACTCCAGTTGGTCTCAGACTCATCCATAACTGAATATGACCTTGTGAATTCTTGGTCCTCCCACGTCTACCACCCCAGGGTTGAACCACTACATCCACCCTTTACTTCCTGTCTTACTCTGTAATCACTTCTGTACCTCCGCTCCGTGAGGTTGCCCACTATCACACTATCATCAAAGCCGGGCAGAAGCCACCACCATGCATGTGAGTCTCTGACACTGTGAACTGAATCTTTATACTGTCTCCAACCTCAGACATTTTGTTATAGTGACAGAAAGCAGACCAATGCACATCCCCAAAATTCATGACCATGCAATTATTCTCTAATAACAAAAACTCAGCCCCATCCCCCAGGAGGTCTATTTTTGCCAACTATAGTCATAAGAAAACTAAGAAGAATGTCCTGCCGTGTGTATGAAGGAATGAGGCAGAAAATCAGCTCTTGTTTGTATGATGAAGACAGAAAAAATGGCAAACAAAAGAGTGCCCTGGAGGTGAGTGACCTGGAGGGTTTTCCGTGGTAAAACATGGTAAGCGAACACGCAGGAATGGATTCCTACAAGTAAAGAGAAGGATCGTGAGGGTCCAGCCACTCGAGCTGAACTAAATGCACACAGAGAGCCGCCAGCTGCCCCAGACGGCTGAGCCTGGAGTGCCCTAAGCTCTATGTCTGGGTTCTCCATCCCCCATACCCAGGCCTCCCTTCCTGAATCTGACATTTATTTGCTGCTCTGCCTATTAGAAGGCAGGGATTTGGGAACTTTCCCAGGTAGTCAGTGAATATTTTTTTGATGGCCCAGTGACTGACAAGGTCAACAGTTATGACCCGCCCTCTTGGTATTCTTCACAATCCCATGGCATGTGACCCTGAAACACAGCCCTACCTCACCCATGGGGACACAGCTCTGGGGACCCACTGCCCTGTCGCCCTGGTCCCCCACACACACTCTGTTCTGCAGCCCACAGATGATCTGTACAGAATTCCCAGTCCTGGTGCCTGGAAGCCTGTCCTACATTCTCTACCCGTTGCAGGTTTGGGCACAGTCGGGCCCAGCAGAGGAGAATGAGAGAGAGAGAGCAGGGATGTGCTGCCTGGCCAGCCCTGACTTGCTCGCCGGCTTTTAAGCCTCTTGTTTTTATAATCGCTTCAGTGAGCACAATAACGTCTAGAAGTTCCACGGAGTGGGGTGATGGCTGCCCCCCCCCACCCCGCCTCTCTTACCCCTTGGACCTGGTCACAGCTTCCTGTGAATGGGGCAAAGCCCCTCCTGCTCTATAGTACATCTGAAGCTCACATCACTCGACAAAGCACTCTGTCCCTGAAGCCCCTCTGCCCCTCACTGTCTCCCACCACAGCACCTGGAGAAGAACTGGATCACACAGGCCTACCTGCTCTCCTGACTCTAGGAAGCTCTCACACTCACGCCCATGTTTTCTTTCAAAATTGACTTTGCTGCTTCCTCAGCCCTGGCAGCTGCTGCCCCTAACAGAAATCAAGACCCAGGAACAGTACATTTCTACAAATACAAGGACTGCCTTTGTCATTCAGCTCCATAAAAACTGGGTTTAACTATCAGGAAGATAGTTCAGTTGGTAAATGCTTGCTGTGCATGTATGAGAACCTGAGTTTGATCCCCAGAACTCATGTGAAAGGAAGCCAGAGGGGCCCACACTTGTGATCCCACTCCAAGGAGATGGAGACCGAGATCCTGGGGCTCATTGTAAGCTCCAGCCACAGCAACTGCTCCTGCTTGGAAAAAATGAGGTGGAGAGCAACGGAAAGGAGCATTAAACCTTGGCTTCCATGGGTGCTCACGTGCACATATATGTACACACACACACACACACACACACACACACACACAAAATTTTTTTAAGCTCAGCAAGCTCTGTAACAGGTCTGCAGCTTAAGAAACACCCAGCCTGAAGTTGAGAAAATGGTCCTTACAGCCACAAAGCTCATGGTGTGAAGACAATAAAGTAATGTTTAACTATCCATGATCCTCCATATGATCCTCCATGTGGCCTTAATACTGAATTATCCCAACTCAGGGGAGCCATAAGCGTAAGGCTGCGAGGCATCTTAGCTTGCTGCCTTAACTGCCAATGAAACAGTGTTTACATATCCAGCATTGCCTCATCTTCAGTTGCTCTAAAACTTTCTTTCTAGCTCAGTCTGCTGTAAATGAGGGGGTTACGGGAACATGGTGGGAGGGGCAGGGACGCCTCGCTTAATTTTATTACTTTAATGCGCTTCAGTGCTGAGATGTGCCAGCAAAAATAAAGGGGGAGATACGCCATCTCCTTGGTCCATTATTGAGCAATAATGGGAGTGGATCGCCTTGCTTGTATCATTAACCCGACAAGATGATGGGATAAATACATATATATTCCGAGTGAATAACTGACACTGTCCCCATAATTGGGAGGCTCTATCATATGGAGTTTTATTTCCCAATGTTGGTAATTCTCTCTGGCTAATTGCACTCTGGGCTGAAATTTCTCAGCAGGGTTCTCAGCCTGCAGGGGAAGTTTTTGTAGGCCCACATTTCTGATTAAATCAAATTAAGTAGCTTGAGAAATTGTAGTGATGGTTTTTTCATTTTCAGCAAAGGCTCAGACACTGTGAAAAGCCAGCGCGGCCTCATGCTTGCCCTTCCAAGTTGTACTTTGGGAAGCACATTAGGTACCAGGTCTCGGAGCAGAGCAGGTACACTTTTAGCCTATTCTCTGGAGCTTCCTTTGCAAATGGTGTCTGCTCTGGCCTTGGGGGTGCGATAACACTGCCAGTCCCTGGCCTGCACCTACTCGAGAGACCCCAAGGTATGGGCAGGAAGGGGTGATCAGAACCTTCCAAACCCAGAGCCTCTTCCACTAATCTGTCACATTTTCTCTACCCAGAATTTGTGGAATCCCCCCATGGGATCTCCCTGCTCCTTCTGCTGTGATAATAGTTACAAGTTTCTGGGCCTGGGTAAAGCCTACACAAGTTCACTGCAAAGAGATGCGACAAGCTGAGTCACATCTTCTAGGAGGAAAGAGACTAGGAGGTAGAGAAGGAGGCACCCAGAGGCCTGAGTGACAGTGAGAAGCATCTTCCCCAAGCCCCTCAGCATCAGCTCCTGATGGATCAGTGATGGCCTATGCCGCCGTGTTGGAATCCGAGACATCTTGATTGTTCTATAATTCTGAAAATTACAATACTCTTCATGATACTAATTTACTTATTTTTAATTTACTTCCTCTTCCGTGAGTGTGTGTGTGTGTGTGTGTGTGTGTTATAGTCAGAACTTCACACTGGATGTCTTCCTCAATGGCTTCCCACTTTAGTTTTTTAAAAAAGGATCTCTCAGAGCCGGATTATACAGAGTCCCTGGGATCTGTCTGTTTCCATCCTACAGTGCTGATGTTTCAGGTGTGCACTATGGCATCCATATTTTTACATGAGTGCTGGGGATTTGAACTCAGGTCCTCGTGCTTCCACAGGAAGCACTTTACTCACTGAGCTATCTAGCCCTCTACCTGACATCTCCATTTCTAAGAAACACCAGGTTTCTCTGAAATGTGATCAAAAGAAATGGGAAGAGAGAATGGAGCAGGGGGCTAACAGACTTTAGCCCTGCTGTTGAATAATCGTGTAGCCTTGGTCAATTCATTTTCCTTGAGCATCATTTTCTCACTTTTGTAAACAAAGATTTGGTCTGGGCTTGTGGGTCAGCATGTAAAGTGCTTGCTTTGAAAGCATGGAGAGCATAGTTTGTTCCTCTGGACCCTACATATTTTAAAAGCCAGGCATGATGGAACATGCTTGCAAAGCCAAAAGGTCCCTGGGACTCCCTGGCAGGCCAGACAGCCTACTTGGAAAGTTCTAGACCAATGAGAAACCCTTTCTGAGAATAACAAGGAGAGCAGCACCTGAGGTACCAGCTGAAGTTTACCTCTGGCTACCACACATATGCATACACACATGGACTCACCTCCTATGTACACACACACACATACACACACACACACAGAGGCAGGGGGCAGGGATAAAAATACTGATATGCTTAGGCACCTTGGGTGCCCAATAAAGGGAGCTATTATTGTCATTATCAACAGCAGCATCGTTACTCTCCCAAACCTGAGCCCATCAGAGCAGACAATTATGGAATTTAGGGTACTTCATAACGAGCCTCAATTAGCGTTATTTTCATGCCAGCCCACGTCCTCCTTAGGGAAACGGATTTTTCTCTCTCAACAAGTCACCCATCCTAAACCTACTTGAGGGAAAATTCAAATGTCCTTCATAGAAAAATAAATAAATATTCAGCCAGGAAACAAAGATGCGGGACTCTGGACTGACATTCAAGTCAGAGAACCAACCTGACCTTTTGACAAAGGGTCGAGTGAGGGCACATGGGGAACTGTGCACATCTTGACCATGGCAGGGCTGAGGAGTCCAAGGGAAGATATGACACCATGCTCATAAAAAGCTGATCTACTTTTTCACTTGGGTACAGTCCTAGGACAACCCAAGTAGGGGTCAGCTTGCCCAGAACCACTCTGAGGCTGTTGATAGTCATCCCTCATCCCTGTGAGTTCCAGATGGGCTAGAGCATCTCTTCACCTTACTGCCTGGGCAGACTTTTGTGATGGGGAAGGCATCCTAGGTCACCCAGAAGCAGGCCTCTACACTCCCCCATGGGAAAGCTGCATGAGAGGACACATCAGATTCCACAGCTGTGAATGAATGCTGAGGAGGAGATTCCAGACCCCATGGCAAGGACCCATCAGCTCCCAGAGAGGGTAAGCAAATAAGTGTGTGAGACCTATGCAGGGTACAAGAAGGAGGCAGGATTTTAACAAACAGCCTGGAAAGAAGCCCAAGCCCACAGAGAAACGAATCCCAAGTCAGCTCTCCAGACATCCCCACCCTGCCTTGGGCCTGTCTTCCACTGAGCTGGACCAACAAAGCAAGGTCTCAAGTGCCCAAAACCCTCAGCACATCCCATCTCAGAATGTAACAGATACACCTGACCAAAAGACACTGCACAAGTGTGCTGGGACCAAGGCCTTTCTCATTCTCAAAGCCCAAAGTCTCTCTCAACAAAGACCTCTGTTTTTCTTTGATCCTCCAGGGGCTCCCCGAGTTAAAACTGGAATCTGTGTTCCAGTAGGAAACGGTAGAAAAGCTTGCAGAGCACCCTACACTGTTGGCTGTAGATAGGAGACCAGCAGCCCAGTCCTAGTGGATGCCTCTTCTCCTCGAGGAAGCTGGGGCTCAAAAGACCTGTGCGGCCACATAGGTTACCTTGGGGCTACAGCTCCTACCTCCATTCTAAGAGGATGTAAGCTGAAGGCATCTCCTCAAAACAATAATAGGCCTGAGGCCCTGAGAAGGCCATACCCACCCCTGTCTTTTAAACAGGGGATGATGAATGAAACAGTCACTGAAATATTGATGGCGATGATAATGGCAGTGACCATGACCATGAGAGTGACTTAGACATACATAGCATTAATTCTGTCCATTCACTGTTTTAAACATGTTACTTAAATCAATTGATCCTAACAAGAACTTTGGTGGATATATGCACTTTTACTATCTCCATTTACAAGTGAGAGAATTAAGATACAGACAGACAGAGAACCCTGCCCAGGGTCATGCTCTCATGTGGGAACTGACCCTTCAGGGTTGGCATCACAAGCAAAAAAAAAGAACCTACAAAAGCTATGAGCTGTGATCTTTGTCCCCTCTCGGTCCCCAACAGGGCAGACAAGGACAAGGTCTCCTAAGGAACAGCCATGGAGTCTGCCCCATTCCAGGCCACCACAGCCCCATCTACATGCTTCATGTAGCCAGTTTGGGGCCGAAGGTTTTTTTTTTAAAGACAGGTAAAATCATTGCCTCCACTGGCCATAAAGAACTTTCAGAGACAGTAGAGTCATTCCTTAACATAGACCTTTCAGACCACCCTTCCCAGTTTGTATCTGAGAAAGTATCCATTGCCATCCTTCACTCCAAGAGAAGCTTAGGAAATACTCCCCAACTGGCTTTCCAAGCAGGTCTATCTGACCTTGACCACCACACGCTCTCTCTCTCTCTCTACCATTGATTGACAGTGACATATACAGGAAAAACAAGGTTGAAGATGGTACAATAGACATTTTTTAAAACCACCCTTTAAAGACACCTTAATACACAGCGCCTCTGAACACATTACCTTACTAGGCAGAAAGATCTTTGTGAATACTACCCATGTGGTGGATTCGAGATGCAGGAGTTATCCTGGATAATTAAGATGATCCAGT
>PVIH01004290.1:44334-102830 GCA_004025045.1 Sigmodon hispidus
ATACAGGGATGGAAAAAAAAATTCAGAGGGAAAGCTGAACACAAAGAAAATATATGTGTAGTAATCTTATTTGCATTTCCACCCTTGATAAGCCATGCTTATGATTATTATCCTCTGTATAGTTATTGTTAACTCTTCGGCATTTTTTTTTAAATTCTTTTTACTTTTTTTTTGATAAGTACAAAATAAAGAAAAAAAATAAAAATAAAAATAAAAATAAAAAGATGATCCAGTCTAATTATGTGGGGTCCTGGAAGTGCTTCTTCTTCTCTGAGCTATGGTAAGGAAATTTCCATCAGGGAAGGACAATCAGAGATGAAATTATTAGCTCTAATGTGTTGAAGGAGGAGGTCATGAGTTTAGGAGAGCGAGTGGCCTCCAGGAGAATGTAGACTGTCCCCTAAACCCTCAAAAGAAACCAGCCCTTCGGATGCCAGCCAGACACCATCATGCTGGCACCAGCAAAGCCTTGAGATAACAAACCAGGCTTGCTTACAAGCTTCCTAGACCCTGGGAATCTGCTACAAATAGAACCAGAGTGTCTCTACTGCTAAACTTCCAATAGGAAATCCCAACCTTTGCCTGAGACAGTCTGCCGGGAGAGCCACAAATAAGTCAGAAAGGGACAATCTATGACACGGCCGGCCCTTAGCCTATTTCTAGAAACTTCCTTCATGAACCTGCTCCAGGAACTTGTGTAATGACCACAGGAGCCAAGGAAGATCAGCAAGCGTCCTTTGTCCCAAGCTGAGAGGCCAGCTCTTCTGTGTGAAGCCCAGAAGTCTTGAAACTGTTTTGGTGTCAACACAGGAGCCTCAGATGCAGTTTTCTAGTTGGATTCACAGTCTGCCCTCTGAGACCTAGCCACAGGGATCGCTTCGGGAGGGCATTGGTGCCGCCTAGTGGTCAGAATATGTATTTTCTCCTGTATCCTTTGAATCGCCACAGCCCTCAGGAAAAGTCCTGACTGAAAATGTAGCTAGGATTTATTTAGGTGGCAAATCACCCAGATGTCCTTGGAACTTGGGAGAGTGTACTTCTACATAGGATTTCAGTGGTAAACAATAAAATTAATGGCTGGGAGATGGATCAGTCAGTAAAGTGCTTGCTGTGGGACCATGGAGGCCTGAGTTCAGGCCCCCGGTACCCACAGGAAAAGCTGGGAAGCTGTTCATGTAAAGCCCAGTGCAAGGGCTTGGTGTTCAGTCGAATCAATGAGCTCTAAGTTCAGTATTGAGCAAATACACTTCTCAAAACATAAGGTGGAAAGCAATAGAGGAAAACTGCGGATGACTACCTCCAGCCTCCACATATGGCACCATGGGAAAGGGCACACACCACACATGGTACACCACACATGGTACACCACACATGGTACACCACACATGGCACCATGGGAAAGGGCACACACCACACATGGTACACCACACATGGTACATCACACATGGTACACCACACATGGTACACCACACATGGTACACCACACATGGTACATCACACATGGTACACCACACATGGCACCATGGGAAAGGGCACACACCACACATACATATACAGCAAACAAGTTCATGTAGGCCCTTCTACACCATTCCTACAGGCAGCAGCACCTCTTCTCGGGTGTTAGGGATTGGGAAGAGCTGGTGAAACTCTGCCTCTTCTTCACACATTCCACTTTCTTAGAGACACACTTGCCAGATCTCTGTCCAAACTCCATTTTGAGACCATGTACTAAATAATGACTACAGCTGCTCACCAAAACTCTGAAGGACAGTCATAAAATAATTTCAGCTCCACAGCACAGCGGCAAGGGAGGTAATTTGCTCAGTTACTCCTTGGGTTGCCGTTCTTACTGGTGCTCATGTGTGGCTGGTCCTTGATAAGTGTCCCTTTTATTCTAATGACTAGAACAAGAGCTATGTCAAGTCACCTGGGTAGTTAGCTTATCCTGAAGCTGTCTTCCTTAATAGAACTTTGACAAGAATCAAAATAGAACAAATGAACAGCTCGGAGTGCGAACGAAAATGATTATAAAGAAGAGAAAGGTAACAGCCATGGTGGGACCTCAAGCCTGGTGATGTCAGAGGGGGCGGGGTTCTGTTTCCAAGTGATGTAGTTAAGTCTGTCTACAGCTTCCTGCTCGGAGTCCCAGCCTGTGCCGACCTCCTGTGTCTACCTACGCTAAGAGATTTTTTTTTTTTTTAAACTTTATTTATTTATTATTTATTTATTTATTTGCCTTGGTGTTTGCCTGGAACTGGAACTACAGACAGTTGTTAGCTGCCATGTGGGTGCTGGGAATCGAACCCGGGTCCTCTGGAAGAGCAGACAGTGCTCTTAACCGCTGAGCCATCTCTCCAGCCCCCGCTAAGAGATTTTAAAATAAGCCTGTCAGGCTAAACCAAAATGCCAGGTTTCACAGGTGTTAGAAGCAAACCAGGCTGTGTTTCTGCTGGTGAGAAGGGACAGAAGTCAAGCAGGCATGTGTGAGGTCATGTCACGTAGAATATACCAGAAAGTGATGATGGTAAGCTTTCGAAGTAGAAAATTAATCGTGACTTTTACAAAAATAGTGTGGGATCTGGAGTCAGGGGTGTGAATTACAAAATGTTGTTAGAACTCTGACCCAAAGGTGTGTTCTTCCACTTTTAACAGTCAAATCACTTGACATCTTGTAATAGTTAAATCTTTATATATTCAAGGGATCTGGGTCAGGATGATTAATACACAAAACTTCAAAGTTCCTTGTCAGCCAAGACAGCACCACTCTGTAGGTGTTGACAGTTCAAATGGAGCATTTCAGGATACTTAAGACAATACAGAATTAGCCTCCCTATTTCCAACTTTGGCCTGGCTTGACCCCATACAAGGAGAAGGACCCTGGCCCAAGGCCCAGTGGAATCAGCAGCTTGCTAAACACAGAGAAACACAACTGTTTGGCCAAAGCCAACATGCCAGCTGAGCTAGAAGGAAGCTTTCCCGATGTCACATGCTTTCTTTGGCAGATCCTCTGTCCCCACCTTCATCCTTGGGAATAGAGGAGGAGAGAGGCTGACCCTGTTTCAGGGTCCTCTAATCTGGGATCAGCTTGACACCACTGTCTGAAACCCAGGCATGGAGCAAACCATGCAAAGACTCATGTTTTCAAAGCTGAGTGGCATGCTAGGGTTCCAGAAATCTGTGACCCTAATTCATTGCACATCACACTGCAACCATAGCTGCCCAGCATCAGGCAGTAAGTTAATTTGTCTTCCACACGCAGATAGACACACTGACAGCATGAGAGGAGAGGGCTGCTATTTCCCAACACTATCCTGGTTACAACCTGGGTGAGTCTATTTCCCAAGCATCACCATTATTTGCATTTAAAAAAAAAACCTTGGGAAACTACAATTTAGAGCAAGTGGGAAAAATATCATTTCATGCACAGAATAACTTGCAAATATTTTTAGATATAGTACCAGCAAATAATCTCATAGAGAAGATAAAGTCTGTCTCGAGAGAAATGGGATGTGGTGGTACCCTGACTGTGATCAGATAATGTTTTTCCCAAGAGAAAAATGGGATGTGGTGGTACCCTGGCTGTGATGAGATAATACACTGACTCAAAAGGCTGCTGCAGAGGCAAGCATCACATAGGGCTATGCTCTCACCTACGGAGCCTGGGAATCAGACCAAAGAAGGACCCAGCTCATGCCAACCTCAACCTCCTGAAGTATCTTTTGTTTGGAAAAATATACATCCAAACACAGCTTTCAGGCTCCAAGAGTCTCAGAATAGCTATACATGAAGCCCAACAGGTTAGTGACTGTCAACATCATATTATAATGTCAGAAGTTTGGACACCCCTGGAGATGTTCCTACTGGGATCTTCAGCATGATCTCATGTTCTAACAAGATACTGGCTTGGGAAAGGATGTAAGAGTCCTTTCTAATGTGACTAGGAAGTTGACTTTGTCTCACCTCCATCATGCCCCCTGAGCCTTTGAGAGCTGCATTTGGACAGCTCACAAAGCTGTAAGATGTATTTGTGTGGCAGGATGTAGTGAAGAAGACCTTTTCTATAGCCCAAAAGGGGGATCAGAAATGATAAGGCCTCCAAGGAAATAATACAGACACAGGCTATATCTGAAAGGCTCCTCGAAGCCCAGGGAAGCAAATACAAAGGAAAAAATCTCCAGCAGCCACAGTCCCCAAAGAAAGCCTCAGCTACCACAGGGTGCACCACAGGGTATGTTCATACACTGTCTGTACTGACACCAGAGAGGCTAGTGCCCCTCATAACACATGTGTGGAAACTGGAAGCATCTTTGTAAGAGTGGCTCTATCCCAGGGCTAGCATAATTGTCATCAGAGAGGTTTCATCCAGCAACTGATGGAAACAGATGCAAAGACCCACAGCCAAACGTTAGGCAGAGCTCAGAGAATCCTCTGAAGAAGAGGAGGGAGGACTGTGGGGGTCAGAGAGGTCAAGGACACCACGAGAACATGATTCCATAGAATCAGCTACCCAGGGCTCACAGAGGCTCACAGAGACTGAAGTAACAATCAGGGAGCCTGTGTGAGTCTGACCTAGGTTCTCTACAAATATGTTATAGCTGTGTAGCTTGGTGTCCTTGGGGGACCCCTAACAGTGGGAGTGGGAACATCTCTGACTCTTGATTGCTTTGGGGAGCCTTTCCTCCTATTGGATTGCCTCATCAAGCCGTGATATGAGGGTATGTGCTTAGTCTTATTATAACTTGATTTTCTGGTTTGGTTGATATCCCTGGGAGGCCTGCCCTTTTCTGAAGAAAAATAGAAGAGGAGTGGATCTGGGTGAGAGGGGAGGTGGGGGGAGGGACCTGGAGGAAAGAATGGAGGGAAAACATTGGTCAGGATGTAATATATGGGAGATAAGCGGACCCAAAAGGGGCATGGAGAGCCAGGAAACCCATGCCCCTCCTCCAGCTCTACCCTCCCCTACATGGAAAACCAGGAACAGGTAGAAAGAACAATGAGACTTCTGGGAGGAGAGAGGGACCTGAGCCTTCCCTGGGCCAAACAGAGAGAGAAAGAGAGAAAGAGGAAACTCTCCCTCTGAACCTCAAGAGAACTGCCCCCCTTTATCACCCCCCACCCCACACAGAAAGTCTTGAGTTACTGGAAAGAAAGACCCTACTCTACTGGAAGAAAAGTGAATTCTTGTTTGTGTACCTCTGGAAGAGTTTATATCAACATGTCAATAAAATAAAGGTATCTATGTACATTGAAAATGGGAGTTCTCTGGGAATCTCAAGGTGGAGTGTTGATCTTAGGGATTGGTAACTTTATGGTGGGCTGTACACCTTAGCCTGTCCTGCCTGGCTTTACACATCATCTAAACATTGGATACCTGGACCCCACCTCTAGCCAAAGCCACAGTAATAACATTGTCTATGGGACCCTGGCCCAGAGGACCTCCCCTCCCCAACAGGCATCTTAAGAAGAAAGCACTGAGGTAGACGTGCTGTTGGCCCATCTCACCCATGAGTTGGTTCAAAGAAAGAAAATTTACTCAGAACACAGAAGGTCTGGGGGTCAGGAGAGAACTGTCAGTCAAACACTGAAGACTGAGCATGAGGATCCTGCTCAAACCAACAACACCCACACAAGAGCCCAACACAGTGGCACATACTTGTCACCCCAGTATGGAGAGGTGGAGAGTGCCTACCCCAAAGCCACAAATACCAGTGGGAGAGCCTGTCTCACAAAACAAAGGGTTAAGAGTGTTCACTGCTCTTAGTGAGGACTTGAATTTATTTCTCAATATCCACATGAGATGGCTCACAACCACCTGAAACACCAGCCCTAAAGAGATTCCATAGCCCTGACCTCTGAGGGTACCTGAATTCACATTCACAAAGCTGAATGGGCAGAAGAAACAAGGGAGTGCCCGGTGGTGGTAGTGCACACTTGGGAGGCACAGGCAAGTGGATCTCCATAAGTTCAAGGCCAGCCTGGTCTACAGAGCTAGTTCCAGGACAGCCAGGGCTACACAGAGAAACCCTGTCTTGAAAAATCAACAAAAAAAGAAAGAAGAAGGGAAGGAGGGAGGGAGGGAGAAAAGAAGGAAGGAAGGAAGGAAGGAAGGAAGGAAGGAAGGAAGGGGCTTTGAGGGCAAAAGTGAGGGAAAAGCTTTTCTTGGACCTACATTACTTTAAAAATGCACATTATTTTCTTTTTAATGAAGCTTTGGGGAATGAAGGGATGGCTCTGAGGTAAAAAGCACTTGCTGCTCTCTCAGAGGACCAGAGTTCAGTTCCCAGCACTGACACAGGGGGTTCACAAGTATCTGTAACAGCAGTTCCGGCCATTCAGTGCCTGTTCTCAGCCTCCGGGGACTCTGGACGGGGACACTCGCACTTTGGATGCAGCGGCAAATCTTCAGAGTCAAGGGGACAATGTCAGCAGCAGCTGGACGGCAGCACCAGGAGAGGGCAGGCCCACTCAGATGAGCATCCACTTCTGGACTTTTCCTGGTCTGGCTTCTGGTCCCCTTGAGAACACCCAGAGCTTTCACCCACAATGGAGAATGTTCGAGAAACACGGCCAGACACACACTGCACAGACTTGTCCTGGTTTATCATCCTTCTCTTTGCTCTTGAGACACCACTGGTGCCCGTAGCAAGAGCTTCTTTAATAGTGAACAAACCCAAAAGCTAACTGCCCAGAGTAAGATGCACCTTAGGCTTAAGAGTCCTGAAGATCTGGACTTAAGGCTTAAACTCTCAAATGGGAACAGCCACAATGCCTCTTAGGAGGAGATAAGCATTAGCAGGGAGTCTATAATCCAATGGGAGTGGAATGGGTAGAATCCATGCATTGACATTTTTCATGGAGACAATGCCGTGAAGAATTATCTTCTTTGACAAGGTCCAAAGAAACAACCTTTGTATCAATATCCAAACAAATCCCAAACTGATCGAGGAAGGTCCTACAGAGCCCAGGTTGCAATACACATCTAAACCACTTGAGAGGGTGACAGACAACGGGGCGTAAAAGCACGGGAACCCAGCTACAGTGTCACACAAACTGTCTCCATTCGCCAACTAAACTCACCATTACTGAAGGGGACAAGGGCACCTTTGCAGAGACCATGACATCAACACAGGGCTCTGGGGAGGATGCTGGCATCACGCACCTCAGACTCTGATTCTCCAACTCAGGTTCTGGAGCTCCTATTTTTGAGTTGCTCATCCAGACTGAGGGAAACTCTTCCACGACTGAGAGGCCCACCACCAAGACCCCTCCTCTCCCACCCTGTACACTCTACTCAGACAGCCTCCCACCTTCCTCCAGACTTTCTGTCAGCAATTTTCATTGTCTTATCCCTTCCCCGGTCAGGAACAGGATGAAGCTGCTGGGGTGACCCACACAGGACCACCCTGAGGCGGGGAAACAGAGGGTGTGCATGACCCAGAATGACACCTGCAGACACTTGGGGAAGACTCTGGCTTCTTGAGGCAGGGAGGTGAGGCTGTCATGAGGTAGGACCCCCACTAACAGCAACCACTCAGTTGTCTCTGTGTCCCTTGTCTGCCCAGTTACAACAGCAACGAGGAACCAGCCCCAGAGGCAGAAACGAGGATCTTTTTTTTTTTTTTTTTTTTAAAAACTTTATTTATTTATTTATTTGCCTTGGTGTTTGCCTGGAACTGGAACCACAGACAGCCGTTAGCTGCCATGTGGGTGCTGGGAATCGAACCCGGGTCCTCTGGAAGAGCAGACGGTGCTCCCAACCACTGAGCCATCTCTCCAGCCCCAGAAACGAGGATCTTAAAGAGTCTAATCTCTAGATGAGCAGGCACCTGCCGACTGAGGAGGAGAGACAAAAGGGATGTGGTGGCCTCGAGTCTACCCCACACCCCTGGGTGTTCACTGTTTCTGTTTGGTGGTCCCAACACACAATATTACGGGCTGTCCTGATTGATTATCACCACACAAATATTACGGGTCACACTTCTCTCAAGACCACAAAGGGGGAAACTGACCTAAGTGAAGCAAAGTTTGCTTTCGCAAAAATACATGTTAGATTTCAAGACTATGAAACCCAGACATTACCTTTTCAAAAGCCCCCTAATCCTAAACATATTCTAAACTGTGTATAGTATTTATTCTTGTCAACTGTTGTAACGATTAATTTATTATTAGAGAGATCAAGGAGTTGACCCACATAGCTTAACTGACTAACTACATAGCTTTCAGCTTTCAAATGCTTAGAGATGGTGGTGCCCCTTGTCACAGCAAGTAAAATCAAGTCATGAAACATAAGCGAACAAATAAATGTCCCTTGACATTTTTTTTCCTTATGTGAATTAAGCTCAGAAAATGCAGGGCTATTTTTAATCCTTAGTTAATAATATGGCCCAATACCAGCCAGAGCTTTTACATGGAGATGAAAAGCTTATTTCCTTGTAAAATTCTCACAAGGAATTATTACAACAAAGGAACACCTTGTTCTGAGAGCTGCTTAATAATGCAGCCTGGTGTTACACACCCTGTGCTATAAGTTCTTAAATGACAGAGAATTTCAATCCCTACACTGACTCCAAGGGGAAAATATGCAGAAACCAAACAGAAAGGCTGGCAGTGACGGGGGCCACCTCCTCTGCACACTGCCCTGCCACTGCCCTTGTCCATTCCATCCCTCCCTTCTGGGCCCCTACCTTCTCACTGCTCAGATTTGGCCAGCCTCTAACAGACATGGGTTTATCTGTTCGCACCACCAAGTGCAGAGTGACAGGCAATCCCAGAATCTAAATTAGAAATTTAAAGTGATTGCTTTACTATGTCTTGTGATAAATTTTGTGTGTGTGTGTGTGTATGTGTGTGTTCAGCTGCACACATGCCACAGCATGTACATGGAAGTCTGGAGATTGTTCTCTCATGCCACCTTGTGGGATCCACACATTCAGTTCAGGTTTCCAGCCTTACACAGCAAGTACTTTTCCACCCTCCAAGCACTCTTACCAGCCCTACCAGGTCATTTAGACACAGCTGTCCAAGTGATGTTTGCGCCCCACGTGGCATTGAGAAAGTCACTCAGTATTCAACTGATGCATTGTCTAGTTGTGGGAAAGATAACATGCCTTCACACAGGTGTCCAGTGCCTTGTGGACAGGGCTGTGAGGCTGAGTTCAGCTGGGGCCATCAAAAGGCTGCCTGAAGGAGGTTTCTTCAGCATGGTGACCTCAGAATTACCAGTGAATGGGCAGAAGTGATAAAACTTTCAGTGGTTTAAAAAAAGAAAAAAGACCAAAACAATCTACCCACCTAGCACTGAGACAGGCAAATATGGGGCAGCAACCTCGGGCTATACTTGGCTTGGGCTGTGCACACATCCACATCCTAATAATGCATCTGGCAGCCTTAGACCATCACCTGTACATAATGCACATACCTCTCTGTGAATAATGTGCCTTGTAACCCCTTAGCAACCTAGGAACCCACCTGAACTGATCTACCCCTGCACTGAGCTACACATATATCTGATTTTAACAGTGGAAGGAAGCTGCTCCCCTTGGAAGCTCCTTGATAATGCCCAATTTCCATTCAAATCATCCTAAAAGAGACATCGCAACTGCAGACAATGGGGCAATCTGGCCTAGACTGGCTCAGAGATGTATATAGAAGACAAACTGTGCTATCTGAGTGAACTTTAGGAGAATCTCCTATCCGTCTCATGCTTATTTACCTTATGCTTGTGCATAATTGGATGTGCATATTATTAAAATCAGATGCATCATGGGAAGGGATGGTTATAGTGAGCAAAGGTTTACATAATCTAAGACCATCTATCAAAATAGAGAACCACCCATGATATACCCCTTGAGCCCCAGAAAAGAAAGACCCAACAATAATCACAGTTCTTGAGTACCTTCACTTGTGTGGCCCACTGCAACAAAATTTAATTGCTACTTCTGCAATCTGTTTGAGAATTTGTTTCAGTCCTTTGAATAAGAAGCCAAAAACAGGACCGGAGAGATGGCTCAGCAGTTAAGAGCATTGACAGTTCTTCCAGAGGACCTGAGTTCAATTCCCAGTATCCACATGGCAGCTAAAAACTGTCTGTAATTCCAAGATCTGACACCCTTACACAGTTATACATACAGGCAAAACACCAATTCACATAAAATAAAAGATACTAAAAAAAAAAAAAAAAAAAAAAAAAAAAAAAAAAAAAAAAAAAAAAAAAAGAAGCCAAAAACAAAACAAAACACCCATGGACCTGAACTGCCAATAACAGCACTGTAGGCATCATATTCTACCAGTCATCATGTGGGTCAAAAAGGTCAAATTAGTGGCCAGCATGTCACAGAATACAGAGTCACATTGTGGAATATTTAACTATACAAAGATGTGTTACATTTGTTAATGCTGCAGAATGTTACTTTAACTTTGTGATGGTATGATGAAATGGTTTATGTGCATTTGTTCAATTATGAAAAGATGTGTTGCTGCCTAAGACACCTGATTGGTCTAATAAAAAGCTGAACAGCCATTAGCTAGACATAGAAAGGATAGGCAGGGCTGGCAGGCAGAAAGAAAAAGTAGGAGGAGAAATCTAGGCTCAAGCAGAAAGATAAGGAGAGAAGAAAGGAGAGAACGAGGGAGATGCCCAGGGCCAGAAGACAGACAGACAGACAGACAGACAGACAGACTGGCGAAGCAGTGAAAGCAAGATATACAGAAAGAAAGGAAGGTAAAAAGCATTTAAAGGTAAAAAACCTGAGGCAAAATGTAGATAAAGAGAAACAGGTTAATTTAAATTAAAAGAGCTAGCCAGCCATGAGCCTACACTAAGGCCGAGTTTAAGGAGTCTCACTGTCATTATCTGGGAGCTGGTTGGTGGCCTAAAAGAAAAGGATTGGTGCATGGTCATATTTAATCCATCACACTATAAGAGTCCATAGACTCAGCCCTTGACTAACAGGAACACACCAGAAAACTTCAGCAACGCCTAAGAGCAGTGGAATTGTTTCTTATATCCAGTGACAGGAAGAGCTACATACACCTGTAGCAGATCATCCATCATGGCTGCCACTTACAACTCAGAGTCATAAAGTGTTGGTTAAAATGTCAGTGAACCAAGACTGACCCCTCACATCTGATTGCTGCCACCTTTGAGCTTTCTTAAGTATTAAATTCTGTTCAGAGAATTAAATGATGCTGAGGAGCCATTGAGTGCAACCTAAGACTTCATCCAGTCTGATTATTCATGGTAGCAGAGTAGCAGGCCTTCAGCTTGGAACACAAACAAAGAAAACAAAGTTGGGAGAAAGATTGCATCTTCCCAGATTTCTTTGAACTGGCCTCCAAGGTCCTGACACCAAAGGCACCAGAAAAAAAGTGTTAATTTTCTGCATATCAAGACCAAGAATGTCTTTGTCCTTGGAAGCTGTAAAACACATGATGCCTGTGATGCACCCAGTACTTTGGCCATTGCTCCAGGGTCACATCAGAACACTGTGTCTTTCTCAACTCTCAGGGACAGAAATAATGGCTGCCCTACTCTGATCTGTTATCTCAACCCTTCATTCTACCATGGCTTAAGATGCAATAAAGGTCCTGCTGGAAATAGGGCTGAAGACACAGGTAAAGATGGATGCTGGCATGGTGAACTTCTCCCTGCTGGGATGCTGAATCTCATTTCAGAGAGAGAGGGGGGGGGAGGGAGAGAGGGAGAGGGAGAGGGAGGGAGGAAGAGAGGGAAGGAGAGAAGCATAAACATCAGTCACTCAGTAGGATGGCTCCAGGTCCCTTATCTCATCCCTTCATTCTACTGTGGCTTAAGGTTCAATAAATGTCCTACTAGGAATAGGGCTGAGGACACAGGTAAAGATATACAGTGAACCCCTCTCTGCTGGGATGTTGTATCCCATTTCAAAAAAAAAAAGAGCAAAGCACAAACATCAATCATTCCAGGTCCCCACTCCCTGCAACCCCCACCCCTCTGCTTGTCAAATGTTTCTGCTAATTAAAACCAAAAGGAGAAATCGAGGGTGGAAGAAAGTTTCCCTGGGCATTTAAGAAGTTACGTGTATAACACACCAAAGAGCATTTAAACATCACAGCAAATGAAGTAAGAGATGTCCAGGCCAGAGTAGCCTACACTGATTCTCAAGCATCAATGACAAGAAATGACCAGGAGAATAGGCCACCCCAGTCCACAGCCAACACATTCCCATGAAAGTATGCACAACACATAAGAAGACAAAGATCCCTTTAGGACAAAATTCAGGAGGAATAAGACCAAAGCCCCTTTGAAATCAAAGGACCTACACAATAAGCCATAGGAGGCAGGAGATACCAACATGGAAACAGACTCACCCATCTGCATCATAAACAGAAACCTAACTTAAATGACCACACCACCCTTTTCCACCATTAGGATTCAAAGTTTTTGATAACTCAGGACCTGAGTAGTGAAAGCCAAGTGCTGATAGAATGTCAGAGGGATGTTACACAGCTCATCTTTGAGGAGGAAAATTAGTAAATGCTATTACACATCCCTTTTCTCCTGGCAATGCCATTCCTAAGGACTTAACTTCCAGATATTGTGGCCTGATTGGAAGGTTGTTCAGTACATTGCTGGCTAGTGTATCAAAAAAAGAATACACCTACATAAGCATGAAGGATTCATCATATCCACCTATCATGAGAACACTAAGACATTTTTAACAAGCATAAAGGATGATTTCAAAAACAAAAAAGTTAACATGTTGAAACAAAGCAAGTAATGTTATTTCTGAAGAACTGTTTTTATAAGAGACAATAAAATTAGAATTGATGTTTATAAGATGTATCTGCAACTACTTTGACTTTGCCTTTAAAAAGTGATGCTTGACACCACTCTTTTTGAAGGATGGGCTTGGTAACTCTAGTCAGATGAGTAAAACAACATAGAAATCTCACTTCTGTTTTGAGCCAGGGTCTTGTATATGGCCAGCTGGACTCAAACTTGGTATATAGTGGAGGATGATCTTGAACTTTTATTCTCTGCCTCCACCTCCCATACCCAATTTATGTGGTGCTAGGGATCAAACCTAGAGCTTTGAGCATGCCTGGGAGATATTCCACTAACTGAGCTACATTCTCAGGCACACCATTGTGTAAACTTTTAAATGAAACCATAAAAGGCATTATGGCTCTTTCTTTGATTTTCCTTGAATTCCTGTTCTAGGAACAGCCACAGTCAGGCTGGAAGACAGGAACACATCTCACGTCCCACGTGGTGAGGAGCTGAACCTTCCACCAAGAAGCAAGTGAGTCAGCCATCTTGAAAGGAGCTTCTCTGTCCCCATTAATCCTTCACCCCAGGTGGCATCATGATTATAACCCATCCAAGCTGCTCCAGAATTCTTGTGCTCAAGTAACTTTGAACATAAATGTTTGAAGCTCAAGAATTCTAAGTCTTGGTGTAATTCTACAAAGCAATTAATGGCAAATCCACTGAGGGGATTTGCATACGAGTTTGGTATGCACAGATGTCTCTGGAAAGACCTTTAGTGGTTATCTCTAGGAAGGAAAGCTAGAAAGCTCATACTCAGAGGTGGAAGAAGACTCACTTTCAATGTATTTTATATTTTCTGTTCATTTTTTCTTATGCTAATTTTATCTTCTCAAGAAAAAAATGCAAAGCATATTTCATGGAAGAACTACATAGATTATATATACATCTTCTTTTCTGATTTGTATATGAATATATTTAATCTGTGTTTTATTTTGACCTTATTGAAATCAAAACTATGGACTTGGTACAGAAAATGCATTTCTAACTCTACATGAGATGCCTAATATCTTGTATATTTCCTGCTCACTTTGGTAGAATCTGGGGTCCTTTATTCTCCACAGCCTCCTCCCTTTTCTCCTTCTAAACCAAACCCCAGCTTTGTGCAAATGGCAACATGTCTACCTCAGGCACCAGAGTTGCAGCAAACTTTTTCCTAAAGGACCCAACAGTAAATATTTTAGACTTTGAGTTCTACAGAATCTCCATCACAACTATTCAATTCTGATATCACTGAGTAAAAGCTGCCGTGAACAGGCAATTTGAAAATAATCATAGCTGGTCTGAAACCCTTTCTGGGTGCTAATGAAACCTTAATTTTTCTACTTCAGTCATCATGGGTTAGCTCTGCTTGGAAGCTTTGCTGGATAGATGTGGCTGCTCAAATCTAGGCCGGCCATTTTGGAAAATCTTGAAGAGTTTGTACTGCATATTATCAGGACTCCTGTTATCTGTGGAGCAGAGAAGGAAATGATTGTGTCTCACCAAATTTAACTAAATAGTTAGCTCTTTTGGAGGAACACCTATGTCTTCAGGTCCTGCTACTATATATTCCTGCACCTCACCCTCCATATGCCTCCTTCCCCTCACACCAGCATTCTTGAGTGTCATCATGTGCTTTATGATGTGCTAAGAGCTGAAAGAGAGAATGCAGCACATCAGCTTCCAGGCCAGTAGAGATGTTCCATCTGTATAGCATATAGCTTCCTGACTATCCATGCTCCATAAGCTCTGAGAGAACAAGAACCTTCTAGGTCTTGCTTTTTTGCCACAATATCAATGTGACCCCCAAAGCTTAAGTGCTGAAAATTTGGTCTCCAAATACACGTGCTAGTATATTTGGAGATGGGAATTTTAGATGGTTAGTGTTATAAGGTCATGAGAGTAAGATACTCATAACAACACGGGTAAAATAGAGAGAGACCTTAGCTAGACCTGTTTTCCCATCCAATGGCATCTCTGACAGGTTATGACACAGCCATCCAGGAACAAACATCATGCTCTTGATCCCATTCTCCAGAACCATGAACTAAACAAACTTCTATGCTTTATAAGTAACACAGGATCCAGTATTTTATTATGGTAACTGCAGGTCTTTTGTTTATAGCATCTAAAGCATGCACCAATGCTCTCTGATTCTAACCCAGTGTCCAAATACAGCACTTTGTATATCCGGAGTCAACGGACTATCCTGAGGTCCAGTTTGTACCTGACCCTAAAACGTTAACCAGAATCTGGGCTTTCACATGGTCCTTCAATTCTTAGTCCTTATCTGTGTATCTAAAATGCAAGGGTGAGACACTTAAAGAATCTAGTGTATTTATTATGTCTTACTTCTTTCACATGCTCCCAGAGATGGGGCAGCTGAGCATGCCTCGCTGAAAAAGGCTGGTTGTGTAAAATCTGGACCCAAAGAGACCTCAAGTGAGAAGGAGGAGCTTGTGCTGAATGGCAGGAGGCACAGATCCTCCCATAAGGCTCAGTGACAAGAGCAGAGTCATGGGTGCACAGGGTGGGGCAGAAAAACAGATGCCTCAACTCCAAGTCCCAGCATTCATAGTTCTATGGTCAAGATTCCCTCAGAGGGAATACAGCCTTATTCTTTCAGGGATCATGAGGACCTAGGATTGTGTATAGAATTTGCTTCTCTCTAATTGGCACCTTGGAACCATCAACCTGAGCATTCATCTATTATACCAAAAGCAGGGACTGAGTGAAGAGCATGAGCCCATTGCAGGGCCAGGCTGAAGGGTCAAATCAGGCAGGCCCTGTCGCATTCAGATTAGTGAGGGGTGTGGCTGCCTGTCTCCTCCTCCCCACCACCACAGTGTGCATGCACACTATGTTCAGTTGTAGGAGGGGATCAAAATCATCCACCTTCCTTATCACTCTGCCATGCAACACTGCTGATTTCACATTCCTCATTTTTAAAGTCGTTTTAGGAGATAATCATAAAACAAAGTGTAGAAAGACTAAAGTTGTAGGGATGCTTCTTCGTTCCTTTCCCTTCAGAGCACACAGTGCTCACACTATTGAGAAAATAATATCTCCCCTGGAGGTTCCCTAGAGACCAAGTTCCACAGAACAGGTCTCAACATGTTCTTCAGAATGTTCACAGGGAGCAACAGCCGATTGGTTGACCAGTAGTCTCTAAGAAGCAGGTTCTGGCATGGTCCTGTCCACATGAGTAGCATTACAGTGTTTGGCAGACTTTTAATTGGCTTATTATTTGGGGGCACTTCTGATGACATAATCAAAAGCTACATCTTCCTTGACTTTTATTTTACTTACATCAGATTTCAGTTTCACTTTTTTTAAAAAAAAAAATCCAGACCTGATGGTCCAGGCAAGCCCACAGGCTCAGTTATACCCGTATTTTCTAGTTAAATGTGAGTTGTAGAAAATACAACTTGAACATGTTTAGACCCTGACCCAGGGTCATTCATTGGTCATATGGAGAATTTTTATGTCATGTAAAATTTGTCAGAAAAGCAGTATCTCAGACTCCCCCTGCCCTAACCCTGCTGCATCTGAAAAAACACAGGCTGGATCTGAGGAAACAATGCTGGGAACCAGACTATGCCTGGAGATTAAACCCCTGTGGGTGTTTAGATTGTTGATTTTGCTCCACCCCATCCCCAGCAAGTGCTGTTCTGAAGTTCTTTCCTAGTCCTGAGCAAAGAAGAAAAACATCTCACTTACTAGATGAATTTGGGGATTGCCCTATAATTTGGTGACCTAGTTAACTCTTCTTTAAGGAGAGAAAAAAAAGATTAGCAATTAATGATTAACTATAAATTTAACACACAAAACCTCAAGGAGATCTTCCTTAACATGATGTGCATGGCTGTAGTTCCTTTATAAGAATATATCCTTATTCTTTTTATTTCATAGAATAAATGATAAGTTGTTATATGATAACTTATATAATAATAAGCCAATCTACCAGTTGGCCAAAATCGTACGCTGATTTAAAGCTATTGTTATCATTAGTCCATGTCACTTAATACCTTCTAGTGCATATTATAATAAATTATACTAAAATTAAATTCTATATGATAATATATAAAATATTATTGTTAATATATTTTTGTTAAAAAATTAAGAAAAATGGTAAAAAAAAAAAAAAAGTCATGGACAGAATGCAGGTAAAGTACAGTCCTGGGAAAAATACTGTTGTAGCCAAAAGTTAGACTTTAATGAACCTCTCCCGGAACTCTACAGGTCAGCTGCGCCCCAGAAAAACCACCATGAGCACAGAGCCTTACACACTGGCAAAGCTGGTCAGCTTGACACCTGACCAGAGGACAAGCCACTCTTGTCTCCTGGCAGAGGACAAGCCTAAACTGGTAACAAAATGTAGTTCTGACCTAATTTTCCCAATACAATGTGACAAATCTAGAGGACATCATGACTTAAGGGTTTTTGTTGCTGTTGCATTCCTTTGGATTTCTTTGTTTTCCAAAGAGAATGATTAATAGGATCAGCAGAAACCAAGACGTCTTATCAACATGAGGTAGGTCTTAAGTGACCCTCAGAAGTTACCCGACCTCAATGTTGGGGGATCTATTTGTTTTCCTAAAGGAGAGCAAAGACAAAGACGGAGTCTGGAGTCAGCCAACCCATATCCTATATACACCCGCCATGGGGGAACTCCCTCAGGGCAACCCATATCCTTTGCACACCCACCATGGGCAAGCTCCCTCAATAGAACCCCCACCTTCGCCTATACCAACCTCAAAATCCACAAAGATACATCGCTTGAGTTTTCATAACTTTCTGATCCCTAGAAAATGAAAATTCAGTACCTAGAAGAAGATTCCCTTTAAAATATAAATGGCAGGAATGGAATGAACTACATCAAAGAAAGCTGTAGAGAACAGGGCAAAGGCAGCAGTGAGGACACCCATGGACACTTGTAACTCCAAAGGGCTTTACATGATCTATTCCTGAGACATCATGGTAACCTCCAAGGCTAGGAACTATATTACTGAGAAATTAAACAATTAGTATCAAGAAAGTGACAAAGCCAGGATTTGATCCAGATCACTGGCCAGTTCCCTGGAGTCTACACTGGAGATGTAATAATGCATTCAAACTGTCCGGGGAAGGAGCAAAGAAAGTGTGCAGAGGACCTGAAGACCACAGGAAATCTCCTACATGCAGCTGACAAACAGGTAGAGGCAAGGTCAGGGCAAGCCTGGGGGACACTCCATTCCCTCCAGCAGAGGATGAAATATGTGCAATTTCCAAGGCTGGAGGGAGGGGGAATGCAGTTCTCCCCTGATGCATAGCACTTTCCTACAGCCAGCATTGCAGTAGGAAATGCTTAGGGAAGGCGAGAGAGAGCGATGGAAACTGAGGCATGGAGGGCTTGTGCCTGAGCGAGGAACTTAGGTTTACTTGAAAATGTACAACAAAGAGATTAAAGAGTGTCAGGCAATGAAGCAGAGGGACCAGTCAGAACTGCAGCTCACATCACAACTGCAACTCAAGCAGGTTGTTGGGACTCACACACTCATGTGACCAGAACAATGCAAAATGTACTCCAAAGGAACAGACTCCAATCACCTAGCTCATGCACTCCAGTCTCTACAGGACCAGCCTGGGGCTGAGCGCTCTCATGTTGTTAAACTCCGTTATTTTTCCCACTCTGGAGTGGGGAAGCATCTCGCTGTTTAGAAACACGGGCAGATCCTAGCCGTCCAGATACTTGGTTAAATCCTGACGCTGATCTCCTGGAAACATTTTTCCTTTTACTTATTAAAATCTCAGCCAAGGAGGTTTAGACCTAAGTGGCTCATACAAGCTTGAAAGTATTTCTGAAGGATTAGGTTCTACATGAAACACATTCTTCATCTTATTATCTCTAGCTTCCTGGGGTCTGACCAAAGGTCCCAGGAAGAACTTTGTGGGGTTTTTTGGTGTTTTTGTTTGTTTGTTTGTTTGTTTTTAAACAAAGCTTTTGGTGTGAGTCACTGCTGGATTTGGTCCACTTTTTTTTTTTTTTTTTTTTTTCTGAAGCCTTCTAAAAAATGCCTGTTTACACTCAAAACTTCCTCCTCATGTGTCTATGGGCTCTTTCAAAAATGAAATTGTGACTTTCTTTCTGACTAAAGGGAAAAATACTACACATACAATGATGTTCAAGTTCCTGGCATCTTTAATTCTTCCAAAGTAAATCTTAAAATGTTCACTAACAGGACAGTATAAGAGACTTTCCATTGCCCTCGTGAACGTACATTATCTGCTCTGCCAAAATGAAATATCTTCTTATAGCTGAAAATGTTGGGCCGTCCTGGGCCTCTGGGAGTTAAGTGTGGGAATTCTTACATTGAACCTACCTGTTCACATTTTTTCACTTCAGGGATTAAAGGCTCCTTTGGCAGAAATCTTTTGAAGACTAATAAGGCGGGTCACTTTTGTTTTCCTCCTAATTCTTTATTAACTTTGGGACTAGAAGGACCAGTTAGGATATTCAGGACAAGAGATAGTGGGATGTCAGATATGGCTTCCAAACACTTCTACCCCCACACCCCTGACTCCCAACCCTTACATTGCAGGCACATGCTGCAGACTCCTTTGCGGTATTGGGGGTGGAACATGGCACTTCCCCATGCTGGGCAAACGCTCTACCTCTGAACTGTACCCATAGCTTGACATTTCAGAAATCTTAGCTGTCCCTTCTGGGTGGTGGATGGAAGCATTTGTGCACTGTTTCGATTCTGCACCGGCCTAGATTAGAATGACTGAGTAGTCCTAAACCTGAGGACATCGTGAGATTTACCTTGACAAAGAGGGTGATGTCATGCTCCTGTCCTGGGTCCTCCACCTCGGATGCTGGGCCATTCTCCCTTCGGCCATTCACTGGTTCCAATTCTTCCCTGCCCTGGGCGCTGGGCTCTTCGGTGAGGTGGTTACTAAGCTCCGCCTGGGACTCCTCATGCCCGGTGGATCTGACCTCCTCTTGCCCGGAGCTGCCATCGGGGGGCTTCTCCTGGATGCCCTCCTCATGATTTCCCTCTAACTCGTGTTCTGGCCTCGCTTCTTCCTCCCCGGTCTCCTCCTGGAGCCCACCCTGCTCTCCGTTCTCATCAGCTTCTACTCTTGCCTCGTCCACAGCTGCTTCGACCGACCTGTCTTTCCCCAGGGCTCCTGCTTCACCCGCGGCATCTGTGGCTGGAGTTCCCGCCAGCTCGCCGGGGTCTTGCCCTGCGATCTCTGTGGCTGCAACCTCAATCGGCTCAGCCTGAGGCTGAGGGCTGCTTTCCCCTCCACCCTGGGGCTCACCCTCTGACCCGTGTCCCTCTCCTGCGGGTGCATCTGTGTCCATTCTGTCCCCTGCAGGTCCCTGGGCTTCTGTATTAATCTGCGACCCTGATACACTGCCTCCCTGGGCTTCCAGACTGGACTCTACCTCTTTCCACGCCTCTGAGGTTTGGGGCTCCTCCGGTTCCTGGAGATTGTTCCCAGGGACCTCGGGTGCCTCACCCTGCACGTCTAACCCAGGGCTCGGCTCTCGTACCTGTTGGGCACCCTGCTCTTCCTCCGCTCCCTGCAGGACCCCGGTGCCCTCCGGGTCGCGCTCTGCAGCCTCCGCTTCACCCGACACTCCGCTGGCGCTCGGAGTCTCTGTCCCGGAGCCGCCGGTCCGCGGATCCTGCGCCTGCGCTCCCCAGATCCCTCCGTCCTGCCCACATCCTTCTTCTTCCTTCCCGGAGGCCGTCACCTCTGCGCCCGCCCCCTGGTCCCCGGGCACCTCTGCAGCTCCCTTGATCGCTTCCCGCCCCTCCAGGTCCGCGGTCCCGGGTTCTCCTAGTCCCTCAATGCTCGCACCTTCAGGTTGCCCCAGGGAACCCGGAGCAAGCTCCTGGGGCTCCGCTGCCTCAGCCATGGTGAAACACCGCTCCTAGAAGCTGCTCGGGGTGAGAGGCAGGGGCTGCCAAGCCCCCTCCGAGAGGACACCCCACTCCTGGCTCTGGAGGGGAAGGTTCCGCCTGATGCGAAATGCAGCCAGTCCCGACAGCTATGTCCCTTCTCTGAACTCCTCCTCTAGCGTTCGTGCTTCTAGATTCGCACCCGGACCCCCAATCCTGATGCGCAGGCCAGAGTGTTTCAAGAACGTAGTTTGCCTCTGGCCTCAAGAAATGGCTCTCTGCTGTCTTGGGAGTTGATCAGAAGTCCTCAGAGGCAGCTCTACCAGGCTGGGGCCTGGGCGGGGTTTGTCTTTCCCACCTCCCAGCCTGTCTGGGTGGCCTGGGAACCTAGCCAATGATAGCCTTTCTGTGGCTTTTGTGGACTTTGATGAAAAGACTTGAGTTTACTGGCCACTTTGGCGTTTTCTGGAACAGCTTCAAGTTTCAGTGCCATTTAAATCACAATCACATACGTCAGCGCCTAATTCTCACCTTACCTTACCTTGCCTTACCTCACCACGAAGGAGACTTAAGCTTGTCCGGTACTGAGTGAACAAACCCACTGGTACCTCTGGTTCAACAGCAAGGTATAAACCATACAGGGAAAAATCCGGGAGGTGAGCCTGCTGCCTTCCCGTTTCTGTTTCCTTGGGTTCCAGAAGTCTACGGAGGGAAGCAAATGGAACCAAGCAAATGAGCTCTTTCTAGGGGAAAGAGTTCTTCACCAGAAGATTCTGTTGTCTTTACAAGAGTGAGATGTATCTTGAAGTGCTACACTTAGCCATTCACCTAAATTCTTCCTTCAAATTCTCATTGCTCATCACTGATGTATGGCTAGAGCTGTGGTTTAAATGTATCCCTTAAAAAAAAAAAATCTATGTGTTAAAAACTTAATCTTGACCTTCACATTGAATGGCTTTGGGGAGTATTTATAGTTAGATGAGTGTGAGGGTTAGGGTTAGGATTTCATGGTGGTGTCAGTGGCTTTAGGAAGAGGAAGACATACACTAACTCTCCACCCTCCCCAATCTCTGTGTGTGTGTGTGTGTGTGTGTGTGTGTGTGTTTCCGCCTCTTTCATTCCTTCTTTATTTCCCTCTTGCCCTTTCTTCCTATATAAGAAACACCTTCTACCAGAGGACAATGCATCAACAAACTCCTTATGAGAGGCTAACTTATTTTATATTGGGATTCCCAGCCCCAAAACTGTGAGCAACAAATTCCTGCCCTTATTAGTTACTCAGTCCATGCTCTTCTGTCAAAGAAGCACAAGACAAAGACTACAGGACAGAGACCCAATGACACCCACATTTGTATTTAGCCTTTCTCCAAGGTGAACTCTACCTAGGAAGAAACAGGACAGAAGCCACGGATTTAAACAGATTTCACAAAACAACCACTCAAAGCACATCACCCGCACAGGCAAGATAAATAGACATGCCCGGTAGAAACCACGTGGCCCCAGATACCTAGCAAGAAAGTATCCATCACTCACATCCATCTCTAAGAGAAGAGCAAAGGCAGCAGTGAGATCTTAACAGCAAATGGCACAGGTTTATGTTTTTCTAATGTAAATATTTAAGAACACATGTACTGCAAAAAAAGAGAACTCAGAAAAGATGATGGCATCATTTCTCATATCATACCTGACATATATGGCCCATTACCCTGTGATTAAATGTGGAGATAGTTTCTTGTTGATGCAGATAAATAACATATTATGAAAGGAATTTTTAAAAACAAAAAACAAACAATACAGGGTCCAGGAAGGTGGCTCAATGCAACAGCACAATCCACGGAAGCATGAGCACCTGGGCTTGGATCCGTAGCACCATCTGAAAATCAGGTGTGGTGGACACACATGCACCTGTAAGCCCAGAACTGTGGGAGACACAGAGAGAAGAATTTCTGGGAGTTGCAGGGCCACCAATCTAGCTTTGGATTCAGTGAGACCCTACAATGTGGGGGGGGGGAGGCAAGATAATGTCATGAAACATGCTAGTCACAGAGATCATTGCCTGTTCCCTTTGGCGACTACTTCAGCAGATGTGTTAATAATTAGCAAGTCCTGTAAGGGACCACTAAAGAAATACCAATAAACAGTCATGAAGGTTGTGTGGGTTGCTTCAAAGCCACTCTGTGATCTGTACACTGTTAAGAAGTCACTATCGATAGATTAGCTATTTAAATATTAGGGAAGATTAAACAGAGGGGGCAGCCTAATGGATAGATAGGCAACAGGGAGGCAAAGTCCTTAGTCACCATAGTGCTCCCTCTCTCTCTCTCTCTCTCTCTCTCTCTCTCTCTCACACACACACACACACACACACACACACACACCTGTTCCTCTCATATGTCATCTATAACATTCAGTCATAAGGTTTGTTTAAGTGTGAGCTAAAGTCCACCTTGTGATATCTTTCTAGTCTTTCTCTCCTACAAGTAGCTCCAAACTCGTTTCTCTCCTTACTCAGTTTTGCTCAGTGGGGGAGTTTGGCTCAGTGGTAGAGTATTTGCCTAGCACACACAAGGCTGTGGGTATATCCCCAGCAACAGCGGGGAGGCAGTAGATATCAGCACAGAATAGGCTTAAACTGGGAAGCAGAGACGGTAGCTTGCTAATCAAACACAAAGTCCTGAACGAATTCCACACTATCATCTTGCAAGTTGCTAAAAAGAAGAAAGAGGAGAAGAAAAAAAAAAAGATTGAGAAAAAAAAATGTGCAGAACTAACTTAAGTGCTAAGTGGGTAAACAGGAAGATTCCCCGGTCAGGTTGCATGGTCTGAATTACTACCCTATCTTAGATACACGGTAAGCTCTTGAGCCACCATTCCTCTGGGACAGCGGTGGTCCAGATAGGATCATTGTCACTGTGTGCAGTGAGTCTGATAACCTATCAGTCCTTTGCCTGGCGTTTACTATTGTTAGCACGGTGACCTGACTAATGTTGTCTTAGACAACAGTGCTATCACATCCCCACAGCGGTGTATAATAAGTGCTAGGAAAGTCACAAAGGACTAGAGTGACCCTTGTCATTTACTCAGTGACAATGCTGGAAATGATGCCTGTGGTCTCCACAGCATGGCGGCAAGAGAACCCTTACCGCTCTTAGTGGTGTCCTGGGGTGGAGTATGAGTTACAGAGAAACACACCGGAGACCCATCTACATGATCAAAGGGTTTACTCTCTGCTCTTTGAGATGTCCCACTTGATCATGTACTCCTCTCAAAACAGATCTAATTTTGAACAAATATTCCTTGAGTGGTAGGGGAAAAATGAATGAGGCAGGGGCAGGAAGAAGACCTGATTTTATTATGAATTATTTCCTGGAAGTTCTTCTAGAGAGATAACCTATAATCTAGAAAGGAAAAAAGAGGGCTTCCACAGGCCCTACATGAAGTGCAAACATCTGCAGGACAGAAGCAGGGAATGGACACCGTGGAGTCCTCATGCCAGACACATCCTGGATGGCAGCTCAGCCTCTCATTCTCATGTGACTGTCACTTTTGGTACCAGAACCAAGAATGACAATGCTTCTAGAAATTTCACCAATATATGTGTGTGTGTGTATGTATGTATATATATGTGTATATATATATATATATGTTTAATATATTTGTATTTACATACAAATCTTCTCGCTACCTGTTTAAGAAACCTCAGTATCCTCTAACCCATTTCTGATCTCCTCTCATGCTCTGTCCTCTATTCCCAGGCAGAACTCTGGAATCTAGGTGGATGCTGAGCTGAAGAAGCAGATGACCATATGAGTGATGGTCTCAGCTGAGGGGTACTTGAGAATGTCAGGACACACATTTGGGTTGTCATAGTCGTTGGCACTACTGGTTCCTAGTCACACAGGCCAGGGATGTGATTAAATACCCTAAGATCTATAGAGAGCTCATTCCCCAGATGGAAATACCAAAGGTCATGTTGGAGGAAGCCCAGGCATCGTCCACCCCACCCTTACAGAGTCTCCAAGAGAAATCGCCTTGGTTGTGTCAAAAGTGTTGGAAACGTGAATGGAAGGATTCACTTTGAATCCTCACCTTTGAATCACCCATCACTTATACAACTAAACATTATCCTTGCAGAACAGAGCAGAACACTGCTGTTTTACATAGATGATGATAGCTTCTCTATAGAAAATGTAACATGCATTTTTTAAAAAAGAAATACAAACACTTAACATTCTTACACATTCATCTGGCTAGCCAACTATCAAACAGGCACAAATTGGCCAAATGACTCTGGTTCATGCCCAGGTGGAACTGAGCAAGTCACTCACCTTATGAACTGTGTATAAAACCAAGATTCCAATGCCATTCCTTATTTTTTTCTTGCTGAAAATATATGCATATATTTGCATGTGGCATTTGCATATCTTCCTTTAGGGTCTCCCCAGCAGTGACTAGCCTGCAACCCCAGGAGTTTCTTCAGGCAGAAACCACTAATTCCTCCTCCTACTCAAAGCTGATGTCCAAGTGATGAGTGCATTTCCTTTCTGCAGAGCCCTGCCAATCTCAGTTACAGCAGCTAAAACCTGTAAGGATGCATCACTGTTGTCTGGAGATAGATGTTCCCCATAATTCAGTCCCAAGGAAACTCTTCTGTGGATCTACATTCCCAGTCCCTTACATAGGCCAGGAGGCAACCCATTCTCTTGATGTGGAATAGCTTCTTCATTTACCCCCTAAGCACAGCACTCCTACTCCACAGACTCACATGGTAGCTTCTCTCACCAAAAATAAAAGATTCAAAATAGAAATATATATGCTTAATATTTAGCATACTGACCCTCTGCACGGTTTTTGTTCACTATTTTTTTAATTATTTTTGCACGTGTGTACAGTGTGTGTGTGTGTGTGTGTGTGTGTGTGTGTGTGTGGTGTATAGTCTGAAGTTTCTGGCCTGTGCAGCCCAAGGTCCATACCTGCAGTACCACAGCTACTTAGCCTCAAATAATCACACAAAGGCTTATATTAATCACAAGCTGTTTGGCTTATGGCTCAAGCTTATTACTTGCTACTCTTTCAACTTAATCCATTTTCGTTAGTCTGTGTATTGCCACGTAGCTTGTGGCTTACCTGTGTTTCTTTACATCTTGGGTGGCAGCTTGTAGTATCTCTCTGACTCCGCCCTCTTTCTCCTTTATTTATGCTTGGCATTCCCGCCTGCCTCAGGCCAAAACAGTTTATTAACCAATAATAAAGCATATTCACTGTGTAAAGAAAGACATCTCACATCAGTGATGTGCATGTGTGTACATATTCACATGTATAGATTTATGTGTGAGTGTTCAGGTATATGTGTGCATATGGAGGCCAGAGGCTGATATCAGATACTGTCCTCTACACACTTTCTATAATGAGGCAGGGTCTCTCACTAAACATGGAGCTTGTTCTTTCATCTCATCTAGTTAACTAGTTTGCTCTAGAGATAACCTGACTTTGCCTCCAGAGTGCTGGGATTGAAGATAGGCTTCCTCATAGATTCTAGGCATTGCAACTCTGGTGCTTAGACTTGTGCATCAAGAGCCTTACCCACCAAGCCATCTCCCCAACTTCAGGCTGCATGTTTTAAAGCAAGCTTTTAAAAAAGATCTGATTTCTCATGCAGGCCTAGGCCTTTCACTGATGATGCCCATGGCATGTGTTGATGCGGTGCATTGCTTTGCTTTTCCACGCAGTTTTAGAAGGCAAAGACAAGTTCAGCCTCTCTTCCATCTCTGAACTTGGTACCTGAGTATCTTCCACTGACCTTTTAAAACCTCCAGTCTGGTTTCCCAGCCTACATGTGTTATGGAAAGTATCACCACAGATTCCTACTGTTGACTTCCCATTTATTTAGGATGAAGCAAGAGTTTATGGGAACAAAACACAGAAAGTGTGGACACACAAAGGAAAGGCATTGTGCTCAATGGCAGGAGTGGCTAAAGTCAGCTGCACATCAGAACTGCCAGGCGGGCATGCAGAGTGGATGTTGTCTAGACCTTCCCTGCTGGGGCTCTTCTCCAGCTGATGTCTGTTTTCATGGGCTTGGTAGCAGCGTCTCATGCTTTTCCAGACTGGAGAAGTTACCAAGCTCATAGTAACTTAGGCCAATGAGCAAGAGCAATTACTCCAAGTGTCTGTCTGTCTGTCTGCCTATCTGTCTGTCTGTCTGTCTGTCTCTCTCTCAGAAATAAAAGCTTCCATTAAAAACTTTTAAAGCATCAAAAGTTAGATTTGTGTGTGTGTGTGTGTGTGTGTGTGTGTGCTTTGACAGGTGGCTGATATTATGTCCTGTTGTAAAGAATGTAATTGAGGTACAGTCTCACCATATGGATTTTTATAATATAGAAGTAACTAAAGCACCTGTAATTCTAAAAGTAATTTAATTATATGACTAAAATGGAAAAGTTATTTGAGGAATGAAAAAATGAGTAAAAGAATATTCTTCAAAACAATCCTAGATAGAATTGGGTTTTCTATGTATTCCTACTTATAACTATGTGGTTTGTAAGACATGGCTGGCCTGTACATTTCTGATGCACTCCTATTTGTAACATCTGAAGAAAATCCTGTTGGGTAAGTCTGGAGGCATTTGATATATATAAAACTCAAAGCTTTTTCTAAGCCTAACTTCAGACCAGGAAGCTATGGTTTCCCAGAATTATGTTGGCCCCTGTTTCAATCAAAACTCTGAGCTCAAAGTGGATTTCCTATCCATAGCTAACTTCTTACTTCTCATTCTTTCTGGTTTTATCTTTGGTGTGTGAACACTGTGAGAAGCTTGGGCAGCACATTCCCCAGGTAGAGAAGAAGGTACAGATTCCATCTGCTAGAGAGAGCTTTTAGGGCTTTGTTTACATTCTCTTTCACTGGAGCTGAAGGAATTACTGCAGGACAGTTGTGAGGTAAATAGTTTCTGAAGTCACAGAAATAAGTAGGATTATGTATCGGTTCCAAATAGGTGTGCTATACTCAGGCATGAGTCAGCATACAAAAGGACCCCCATTCTATTCTTGAGGTGTATACAGAATCCATCAAAAAGGAGTTTAATTCCTTTTTTAAGGTTAGAGCAACCAAATTATCTAAGTCATACAGCTTAAAATATTTTTATTCTGCTTATTTTACATTTTTCATAATGAATTTGAGATCCATTCATGCTGTTGAACATGCCGATAGATTATTATTTTCACTTATTATTACTATTATTGCTCTAGCTGTCATTGAGAAGTATTTTGTTGTATGAATAGACCATTAAAACATTTCCAGGTCTAGGATATTCAAGCTGTTTTCATTAACTATATTATTTTGGTAAGGCCAAATTAACCCAATACCTACTGGGTAATGAGATTGTTCCCATTGTACTTGAACCTGTGTGAGTCCCAGCCATTGATGATAGGGTGTTCTTCAGATAACTGTGCACTCACAGATACAGGCTCAAAACCCAGGAGAATGTCCCTGTTGTTGGTTTCTCCTCTAGCAATGAACTGTGTTCAGAAGTTTGAGTTTAGTTCCCCTCTGTGGTGGTTTGAATGTGCATGGTCCCCATAGGCTCACATGTGAATGTTTGTTTTCCACTTGGTGGAACTGTGTGGGAAGGATTAGGAGGTGTGGTCTTGTTGGAGAAAGTGAGTCACTGGGGTAGTATTTGGAGTTCCAAAAACCAATGCCAGGCCCAGTCTCCCTCCCCACACACCTATCTCCTCTCTCTTCTCTCTCTCTCTCTCTCTCTCTCTCTCTCTCTCTCTCTCTCTCTCTCTCTCTGTTGGGAGCTGCCGCACCTTAAAGATGGCGCTGGCTCCTGTTCCCTGCCTTCTTGATGGCGAATGCTTCTAGTAATAATTAACTCCATCCATGGGATGTGCTGAATTGACTAGCTTGCTTCCGTGTGCGTGGCCCTATGGTGAAGGCCCACGTGGCATTAGCTGAGTGAAGGACTTGAGCTTAAAACTGGCTGCACAGGTTGGGAGCAGGGAACTACTACTGCAAGGGGCTACTACTGCAAGAAGTATCTGTAACAATAAAGGACCTGGTCAATTACCACAGAAGAATCCTGGTGCTGTGTCTTTTCCTGCTGGACGGGACTGGGCGCGGCGCATATCTCTCTCTCTCTCTCTCTCTCTCTCTCTCTCTCTCTCTCTCTCTCTCTCTCTCTGCCTCTTGCCTATGGATCAGGATACAAACACTCTCAGCTACTGCTCCAATGCCTTGCCTGGGTTTTGTTACCATGATGTTCATGACTATCCTTCTTGATCTGTAAATAAGCCTGAGGTGATATATTTTTAATAAAACCTGGAATATCAAGAGATCAACCCACAGTCAAACTAGGCAGAGGTGGTACACTCCATTAGTCCCATCACTTGGGAGTTCCAGAGATAACAGAGCAGTGGTAACTCATACAGCTGGATCTCTGTGAGTACAAGGCTGAGTAGCTGGGCTTCAATGGCATATGGAGGGTTGGGGTAGAATGATCTACACCTTTAATCCCATAACTCCAGAGACAGAGATCTTTCTGTGTTTCTGTGAGTTCAAGGCTGACTACCAAATAGAGTAGCTGGTGCCTTTAATCTTAACCTGAATGGGACACAGCTGGGTGAGAAGGGTATTTAAGGCAGGCTTGGAAAAACAGCAGGCATTAACACTGACCAAGAGTGAGGCTGAGGAAGCTGGAAGATAGCCGAGTGAGATTTGACTTGTTGTTTCTCTCTTTGACATTTCAGCCTTACCTCGATATCTGGCTCTGAGTTTCTTTTACTACAACTAGAATTCATGCTACATAAACCTCCAATTTAGTGTTCTCTTTTTATAAGCTGTTGTGGAATATTTTATCACACTGTGAAGCTCCCAGACTGTGTTAATAAAATGGACCTTGGATCAGGGGATGAAGCCAGTGACTAGTTGACAAGAATTAGCCATAGAGAGTAAGGAGGACTCAGGGAGGTGGATAGAGAGGATGCAGAAGGAGGAGAAGGGAGGGACTTAAAGATTCAAGGTCTTCTGGGTCTGGGACATGTGAAGAGGGACACACTTTCTGGATCTCTGATGAAAGGGAAAGGTCAGCTGGTACCTTCTCTTCTTTGATCTATCAGGTCTTTACCCCAATATCTGACTCCAGAGTCTATTGGTAATAGAACAATTTGGATGAAAATAACAAGCTGGCTTTGGTCACGGTGTCTCTTCCCAACACCAGAACAGTCACTAAAACATCCAGTTTGCACAAAACCCCAGAGCTGACCCCCCCAGTTTCTCCCTGGCTGAATGAAAAATGAAACACAAATAGAGGAATTTGGATTAGTATAGTATCCTGTGGTGAACATGGAGTTAAAGATGCTTTTGTCAGATTTTTTTCACTTCACCCAGTGTTTGGTGAGACAAAAATCATCCTGATCACACATAACACTCAGGCCCCTTCTTAATGGATCTATCAGCAAGCTGTAGGCTGGATCTTAAAATTCATGCTTAAGTAAAGCAGCAACTACATGTTAAAAATATCCCTTCATGGGAGTCTTTTGAGTAGAGAAAGTCCGGAAGTGGAGAAGGAGAAGGAAGTATTTTACTCTCCTTATGTAGATCCAAAATCAATGATTTATCATAAATTCCTGCAAAATGATTGACTCTCTTGAAGTATTCCTATCCATATTTGTCTCCCTGTCTGGGAGCTTGATGTTATTTTTTTAAATTCTATTTTATGTGTGTGGGGGTCTTGCCTACATGTATGTCTGTGCACTGTGTGTCTGCAGAGCCCCTGAAGGTGGGAAGAAGGCATCAGACTCCCAGAAACTGGAGTTAGAAACAGTTGGGTGTCACCATGTGGGTGCCAGGAACTGAAGCAGGGTCCACTGGGAGAGCAATCAGCTCTCTCCAGCCCACCTGACGTTACTTTTGAGACTTGTAGGTTCTGGCTTCCATCTTATCTTGCTGAGGATTCCTAACCTAGCTCCCGTCATTCCCTGCACCACCACAATTACCTGCTAGTCCTCAAATCAAAACGTTTATCCTTCCACTGAGAGTACTTTCTCAAGTTGCCCGCATGCCAGGCCTGTTGTAAGCGCATGGCATACATCAGCTCCTCTGATTTTAATGATAATCTTTGACCTGGATATTGTTATTGCCAGCTCTCTACTAAAGAGAAAGAACTAGATTGGTGGTTAGCCCAAGGACGTACAATTGCAAAGTAACAGAGCTCAAGAATATCCCTAGACAATCTGGCTCCAGCGCCTGTGACCTTAACCTTCCCTCACATTTAGACAACATGTGCTCATTCCTGGCACAGAGCTGTGTGCACACACTCAGAAGATATGCATGGAGACATGCCGAGGTAATTGTCACTCCACTGTGGCTGAGAACACATGAGGGACAAGGCTATAAAGATTATGTCCTCATGAAGCCACATTCCTGGAAGACTTCAAGCAATTAAATGAGCAGTAACACTATGGAAAGAATAAATAGTCTGCCTATTAGGAGCATGCGGGGTGAGGACCCAACTGTGACCTCGAACTGAGTTTGGGATAGGATTAACCAGATCCAAGGTCTAAGGTACAAATTAAAAAGGAAGAAAAGCTTAACCAAGACCTCCCCCACCCCAAGTAATTCACTCTAGGTAGAAAGAGAAATGAACTTGGGAAAAATCCTTGACAGGCAAAAATATGCACCATCTGGCGCAGTGCAAACTTCCTGGAACCTATGGGGGTGACCCTAGCAGGCACTCCTAGTGATGGAGGACATGGAACCTGAACTGGGCATCTTCCGCAGCCAGGCTGTACTCCCATTGTGGTGAGGTTGGCCTGAGATACCAACCCCACCACAAAACCTAGAACCCATGACCTGTCCTGCCTGACAAATGAGCAGGGGCCATGGTGGCCCAGAATGTGTGGAGTGGCCAACCAACACTGTCTGGATGGCCAGACCTGGAAGCTGAAAGGTTCAGAGAACTTGGGAGAACCAAACAGCACTGACCAAAAATAAAGCCAATGGATTGACTGCTTACACTGTTCTGCCGTTCGTTAGATCAGCGCCTATTTCATCATCAGTGTGCTCCCCCAGCAGCTGATGGAGCAGATGCAGAGACCCACAGCCAAACATTAGGCAGAGCTCAGGGAACCAGGCACAAGTGGGGAGGAAGGACCATGGGAGCCAGAGGGGTCAAAGACACCAGGAGAACACTGCCCACAGAATCAACTAAGGGCTCACAGAGGCTCACACGGACTGAAGCTACAAGCAAAGAGCCTACATGAGTTCGCCCTAGGTTCCCTGCATATGTGTACCCACACACAGACCCACTCATATGCACATACTTTAAAACCATCACTTAATAACTCTATGCATAATGCTACACAGTAAAACACAAAATAAAATGGCATGGTTCTACATTGTCTCCTGATACCCCAGAGCGATGCGATGGGGGGGGGGGGAGTGTCATCCCTGTCTGTGGCCAGGATGTTAAGTAACAGATCACCCACCTCAGATACTCAGGTACCTCGGGTGGTATGTCAGATGACCCTGTGACCAGGACGTGAAGAGCTGAGAATGTCTGGTTCATTACACCTCCGGTTTCAGCAATCTAGAACATTCAGGGAAGGGTTGCTGAGAAGATCAGGGTCTAAACAACATAGAACTTTACTTTCAGGGTTAAGGGATATGGAACAGTGGTCCCTAGGGGATGGGATGCTACACCCCAAGAATCAGGCATGTCCTTCTGAGAACATACTGAATGCCAATTTCACTCTCCCTACACATTTTTTGTGTAATTTTATAGCAAAAATAATATGCAAGTGTAGTAACATCTTTACTAATACTTAATATATAAATAAAATATAATTTATGTGTGTAAATATGTACAGAAATTTACTAATCTATAATAAATTGAAATGTTGAGAATATATGCTTGTTTTTTTCCCACTAATAACAGAGGCACTCACTCAAAAGCTATTGGCTCTGGGGCTATAGCCCAGTAGTATAACATGTGTTTAACATGAGTTCAGTTTTCAACAGATACCTCACACACACACACACATACACACACACCTTGGTGGGTGAGCATCTCAAATGCTGAAATTTGGGGTGACTAAATTGGAAAAATATTGTTCTATTTATTCCAGGGCTTTAAAAATATTTAGACCATAAGTTTCTAACCTCCAAAATTGAAATTGGAATGGAAAGCTCATTACTTGGTTCCTTGAAGAATTGTCTAAAGCTTCCATCAAAGATAGCTTAAAGTGAATGTGCAGTTTGCTGCTTTGACCTCCAGCAGGCATCCTAAGTTTTGGACTGGGCCTGCCTCTCTGTGCTTGGCTAAAAGGCTCCCTTCAATGATGGTGAGAGTGACCCGGTGGAAGGCACCTGCACTAAACTTCTCACGTTGGCCACGTGGGATTCTGACCAAGTCTAAGCTCTGTCCACCTTTCTGCTCACCATGAGGGAAATCTTTAGGGAGTCATTTGCATCTCCCTAAAGAAACCCTGGAAGACTAAACTAAGGGAGGTGTGAGGGTGAGAGACAGCTACCATTGTGAATGCCTTCTTAGCATGGCCTGGACTTTTGAATCTCTGAATCATGGCCTACTGAAAAATAATAATTAATATTTTAAAAAGAGATAAGCAAATCCAACTTCCAAATTTCCATCTCCTTCTGAACTTCTTGTGTAGATCCTGGATTTTTCTAAAGACCTTTCTTCTTATAAAGGTGTAACATCTTTATTAAAATGCAACACTATTGTGTATACTTCCTGTAAATGTTAGGTACATTCTACTGATTTCCTATGATATGTACCAAGCAAGCGTGCATCCTCTATGTCTTTAAAAATAAATAAAAGGCTCCATCTCCCTTTTAAACTCTCCTGGGCCAGCCCCTGGTCAGGTTTCAGTGAACTTTGTTTGCTCAGGCTTACCTGCTAAATGCATTTCTCCCCCTGGGAAGCTTTTGAATGGGTCACCTGATCTTGCACTAAGACCCATAGGCTCTGGGAGGTCAAAGTTCCAGTTTTCTTCCGCTGCCACCATCCCCTCTGTAGGCTTTTAAAATGCTGGGCTGATGGTTAGAAGAATGGATCATATATCCTAGGTATGTGAGCCCACTCCCAGAGTGCATTCACCTGTTAAAGAGCTTTTGGCAGGTGATCAGCCTCCAGGAATTTGAAGCCTTAACCTGCTCCCAAAGCTGTAAATTATGAGGCCCAAGCTCCCTTATTTGGAGGCCGTTGGAATTTATGACATGCTGGATAGTACCAGGTACTTGGCTTGTCTCTGTGCCCAGGTACCTAGACTCCAAAGTTTCCCTGGTTTTCCAAAGGCTGGTCCTATGCTGGCTGTGTTTGTGGGAGCCAAACATCTAAAGCACCAGAGAGAAGACTTCACGCCATGCAGAGGAAATTAGACAGCTTTGTGAGGAGGTTCTCTTCTCTATAGGATTTGAAGGATGTGCAGGGCCATAAGAGGACATGTGAGAACTAAGATTCCTTCCCTTGGTGACAGCATAAATCTGTTTGTCTGAAATAACCTCAGAGTGTGCAATAGCTTGTGGAGATGTGTGGTTTCTGTATGTACAGGTATACATGTACAGAAGTATGTGTAAATATGTGTATCACGGAAGCCATATGTTAACCTGTGGTACAATTCCTTAGGATGCTGTCTAACTTGGTTTTGCTGTTGTTTGTTCTGTTTGTTTTTAGACAGGCTCTCACACTGGTTTGGAACTCTGACTCAGCTAGACTGGCTGTAGCCAGCAAACCCAGGGCTCCTCTTCCCTACAGCTCCGTAGTACTGAAGTTCCAAGCCGTGGGGAATTCAACATGGTCTCTGGGGGCGGGTGTCACACTCAGGCCTGTGTAATTGCAGAGCAAGCACTTTATCAACTGGGCTAGCTCCTTAGCCCTTAGTCTACAAAGTCTTGCTGAAGCTGAAACCGCCATTGTGATTGATAGAAATATGGTGTTATGCTTGTTTCAAGGACACATTGACTAAAACCTGTAATGAGAACTGTCTTTACCTGCCAACATAAATTTCTCCTGAGAGAAACCTATGCCTAAAGGTTAAATATAAGTATTCTGATTCTGGCTGAACAGTGTGTGTGTGTGTGTGTGTGTGTGTGTGTGTGTGTGTGTGTGTGTGAGAGAGAGAGAGAGAGAGAGAGAGAGAGAGAGAGAGAGAGAGAAAGAGAGAGAGAGAGAGAGAGAGAGAGAGAGAGAGAGAGAGAGAGGATATGTTACATATTTAATAAAACCTGAAATATCAGAGAGAGGAAACACCACAGCCGAATCTCACCCAGCCATCTTCCAACTTCCTCAGCCTCGATCCTGGTCACTTCTGCCTCTGCAGGTTTCCTAAACCTGCCTTAAAAACCTTACTCACCCAGATGTATCCCATCCAGGTTAGGATTAAAGGCAGGAACTACTCTATTTGGTAGCTAGTCTTGAACTCACAGAAACACAGAAAGTTCTGTCTCTGGAGTTAGGGAATTAAGGGCATAGGTCACCACTCCAGGTTTTCCCTATACTGGGATTAAAGGTGTGAGTCATTGAAGCCCAGCTGTTTGTCCTTGTACTTAAGGATCAAGAAATTCCTGAGCTGTCTGCCTAGGATTTGACTGTGTGCTGTCTCTGGATATTTCAGGTTTTATTAAATATGTAACATATCACCACAAGAGAGAGAGACTGAGAGGCAGACAGAGAGTGAGAGAGACAAAGACAGACAGAGACAGACAGGCACAAAAACTGTAAACTAAACTGTGTATAATTTAGAAAACTCATATAATCATTAGTCCTTTGGCCCATCAACCCTCCTTGTTGGAATGTGTCCTAAATGTCATTACAAAAACAGAAAGGTCTGCACAAGACTAGTCAAAAGTGCTTTATCACCAGTGGGTGAGGATGTCGATGTCCATCACCTGGAAGCTGGAGAATGCCCTACAGATAGGGATGAAGGAGGACCTGTTCCAGATGATGCTGAGGAATGACTTCAGGGTGCTAAAGAGAGAAGGACAAAAGAGGTGAGGGTGAAGAGACACCACACACACACACACACACACACACACACACACTATGTTTTTAATACACAAGCAAGAATGACAAATAAGACTAAAATAAGCAGACGATTTTAACTGGGGTGTGGGATAGAGCTACATATGGGGAAAAGAAAGGGACAGTCAGAAACCGGGTGGAGTGAATCAGGACCGATAACAACACAAAACCACATTCCTCCAAGGATACGAGCAGTCCGGAGGTTAATTTCAACACTTGGAAACCATCTAGGAAAAACACTGTAGTAGAAAGGTTTGCAAGCCTGTCCAATGTCTCCATCAAGAGGCAAGCTGGCTAACTTAGTATTTCCCAGAGTTCTTTGTGATGGTACATTAACAAACAACCTGAGAACCTGGAATCATCCAGAATATGGGCTGTTAGGCTAACTGTGGTGGAGGGCTTCTCAATTATATTAGCTGAGTTGGGAATGCATATCCCTGGTGGGTGGCACCATGCCCAGGCTCGGACCCTGGACTTTGTAAATGGAAAGGGAGCTGAGCCTGAATTCACCCATTTCCTATATCTCCCTTTTTGCCACTGAAAGTGTCTCATCCATAGTCTTTCAATAGCGATCCTGAGACACCCTGGGCTACTATCCAAGATGCTGTTTCCCTGACATCCAGGTACCTGGGAAGCAGATTTGTAACCAGCAGGTGTCTTGGTGAACACAGGTTCAGAGCATAGAAGGACATTCATCATGGCTCATCACAGAGATCTGGAGTAGCAGCAGCCTCAGCAGCCCTGTGGGCAAGATGCAGGAATCTGCCACTTACACACACAGAACACAGAGATGCACATACACAGGCACACACAGGCACACAGACACACACAGGCACACAGACACATACACGAGTAAAGAAATAAATTTAAAAATAAAAAAGAAGGAAGTTAAGGAGCCCACACACACACCTTTATGAATTTTCCAACATTTTTTTGAGTAGGACACCCTCAGCAACAGTCACACCTAGGTTCCTACATGGCAAAGAGAAATTAAAGTCAGAAATAAAATGAGCTATGTTAATCAGCTGACCTTAAGATGATCTGGACTGTCCTGGCAAGATGAATGTGATAATGTGATGATCCTAAATGTCTTTAAAATATGAAAGAAGACGGAGGCAAAAGAGGAAGAGACAGGAGAAAGCACAGGGTCTCTGTGATGCGGGGTCCTGAGCCAGCGGATGCCGACGGCTTTTAGAATCTGGAGAAGCCAAGCGTGGCTGACCGGAGGAGCCACTCTGCTGGGCTGCTTCATAAACACTATCCAGAAGGTGCTGCGGGCTAAAGGCGGAAGGAAACAGTCCTAATACCAGGACTCTGACCTTGTTTGGAGGTAGGGTCTTTGTGATGTAATCAGGCATCCTTCTATATCCACCTCAGGAGCACAGACGCTACAAAGTGTAAGCCACAATACTGGGGTCATGTTTTCATTTCCCTGGTTACCAGGATGACACTTGAATCCTCATGCTTTTGTATGACGGGCACTTTTTAAAACATTTTTTTATTTAAAATGTGTTTTTTTCTCTCATATCCTTCACTGATCCCTTCCCTCCTCTCCTCCCCATCCTTTCTCAGCCTCCGCTATTCTATCCCCTCATCCATTTCCCAGGGAGAGCACGGAATCTCAAGGTTAGTTAGTTCATCCAGATGATATAGGTCTGAGTCCCTCTCCACTGGATCAAGGCTGAGTAAGGTGTTCCTCTGTAGGGAATGGGCTCTGAGAAACCAGTTCATGCACCAGGAATAGTCTAGTCCTACTGCAAGAGACTCCACAAATTGCCCACACTATGACTGTCATCTACCTTCAGAGGGTTTAGTTCCTTTTCTTTTTGTTTGTTTGTTTGTTTGTTTGTTTGTTTTTCAACTTAAATTAAGGTCCTACTGGATGAGAGGAGGCCCTAAACCTAGTGCCTGGAATCCTTATAAAGAGAAGGAGACTTGGAAACCAAACCATGTAGAGGAACAGGTCACCTGAGCAAGATAAAACAAAACAAACAAACAAAAAAACCCACCAGGGGCAGCCCCAAGCTGGAAGAGGCAGGAAGCAGTTTGCCTTAGACCTCCAAGAAGTCCGGTGCTGCTGACTTCTGATTTAAAACCGACTTAAGTCCCCAGAGCTGGAGAAAAGCAAAGGTGCATTGGTGTCAGCATCCGCTCTGCTCATCTGCTGGTACTGTGTCCCCTGTTGCCTCAGGAAAACCGTAGTGAGAGGCAGCTGTGTAGTCGCACCTCGGAGCAGAGGCTTAAGCCCTCCCACAGTCCCTTTACGATATGCTGCAAAGTGACAGGAGTCAGACACCCACTGACCAGCCAACCACCATGTTTCACAAGAGGCGGTGAGTTACTGTCCATGCTAATCTGAAGTCAGGATAAAACCAGCTTTTTATTTTTGCCACCTCTGTTTCTTGTACAGTGTGTCTCCCATCTACATGGTGGTTACACCTGCATTAGTTACTTTCTCATCACTGGAACAGAGTAATGGGCAGAAGCAGTTAAGGGCGACCATATTTATTCTGGCTTGTAGTTTAAGGGTTAGGTGGTCCATCGGGTTGAGGAGGGCGTGGGTTTCAGGATCTTTCATCATGACTTGCTACAACAAAAATCACAGGCTAGTAGCCCAGTACGTGATCCTCAAATCCAGCCCCTACAGCATCACCTCCTCTGGCTAAGCCCCAGATGTTCCCCCAGACTTCCAAAACAGTGCCAGGAGCCAGGCATTGAATGTCCAAATGCATAAAGTCTGTAGGTGACATGTCACATTCAAACCACAAAGTCATCTTTTAACTATGCCCTCCCAGCCGGGAGCTCTGGGTCCCAATCCCCTCATTCCAGAGTTAGCCTCTCAAGTCCCTACTGTACATAGCAGTCAGAATCTAAATAACATCACCCCCACCCTTAAAGGCACTAAAATGCTGACCTATTTCCAGATACCATCAGAAACATTCCACCCTGAGGAACAGTGAGCGAGATGGCTGAGCAGACGACGCACTTTCTGTCAAACCTGATGGCACAAGTTCAAAGCCCAGAACCCACAAGGTGAAAGGAGAGAAACAGCCTCTGAGAGTTTTCTTCTGATCTTTACATGTGCACCACAGCACACTCACGAACACACAAACACACACACACACACACACACACACACACACACACACACGGAGTTAACTGATACATTAATCAAAGTAATTTTTAAAAATCCACCTGAGGGGGCTGGAGAGATGGCTCAGCGGTTAAGAGCACCGGCTGCTCTTCCAGAGGACCCGGGTTCGATTCCCAGCACCACATGGCAGCTAACAACTGTCTGTAGTTCCAGCTCTAGGCAAACACCAAGGCAAATAAATAAATAAAGTTTAAAAAAAAATCCACCTGAGCTCCTAACAGAAGTGCCTGATCAGAACAGAACTTTCCAGATACTCACCTCTTGTGTGGATATGTGGATAGAACCATGTGCTCTATGGAATAGCTCTCCAGCCGACACTGTTCTCTCAAGCTGATGGAGCGGATGGAGCTGATGGAAAATGCCAGAGATGTGACCTCCTCTGCATTCAAACTCTCCTTCCCATCCTCTTCTCTCTCCTCTCTTCCCTCCCTCCCCCAGCTTTTCTAAAGGGATGTGTGCACATGTCCGGTGTTAAAGATACTCTCACTGAAAATGAATCTAACAGCAATGAACCACAGTTGAGAAGTCCATCTTACACCACTAGGGGGAGCATGTGCACAGGAGGAATTTGCTGGTAGAGGATTGGGAGGACCGAATTCTATTCTACACATATTTAAAAGAGAAAGGGTCACAATTCGTGGCTAATGAGTAAAGTCGTTCTTTTGGCAGCTGTCCTGTGTGATCCCGAAAGGGTACAATTTGCAGCTCGCTCTCTCTTGTTTCCCTTTATTGCTTTTGTTACTGTGCTTCTGCCTTTAAGTTTGCAGATCATGTTTTAGAGCAGCCTGAAGTTACAGAAAAACTGAATGGAAGATACACTGACTTTTACAAATGGCTCGCCTACCTCTTCTCCCCTCAGTTTTCTGTTATTAACATTTTGCTGTTGTATGGTTCAGTTGTTAAAACTAATAAGCTGATATTGGTAAACAATTATTAACTAAATTCACAATAAGGCCCATTCTTGGTGTTGAGTGTCCTACACACACTATACATATAAACATGTGTATACACATATGTGTGCCTACATACAATATACAGAATACATCAAAAATACTTGTGGCTGTAGTGGGATTCAGGCGTTATTTAGGGAACCTTTAGTAGCTCCTGAGACCCAGGACCGGACCCCAATGGGCGTGGCCAGAATCAATTGAAACCTGGAGAACACTGACCTCCCTTCCTGTTTATTTCTGTTTTTGGGGGGAGTGAATCAAACCATTCATTGTGGGACATTCCATTCTCCAAGAATTGTCTTAAGGTTCAATTTGTATCATGTTTATATACCCTCAATAAATATTAATCCTTTATACAATATATTGCAAGTGAATATTTCTGCAATATGCCGGTCTTCCCTCAAATGGCACAGATTCTGGAGAAACTATTGCCCTTGTCATGGTGACATCCTAAGGAATGCCCTTTCCCTTACAGCATTTTGGGATCCAAAGGTTAGCAGCTGGCTCGCTCCCTGTAACAGCCAACAGCTCACTCTGCGCTCCTTCCTTGTATATAGCATTGCCAATCACTTATGGGGGGAGTAACGGCAAAGGAACTGTAGACTAGGGACCTGGTCCTTTTCTGAAGCCCCAAGGCTTAGCAGTCACTTAAGGAGAAGCAGCTGATAATAATAATAATAATAATAATAATAATAATAATAATAATAAACCCCAAGAGAAGTGAGGAGATCTGTTTTGGAAGTGATTAAAATAGCTCAACATATCAAAAGCAAAACAACTAAGCCTAGTTAGGGAGATGGCTTAATGGGTAGTGCTTTCTATGCAAGCAAGAAGGACTTGAGTTCAATTCCCCAAACGCACATTAAAATAAAGAAAAGTTGAGCAAGGCAATATACACTTATAATCTCAGTGCTGGACAAGAGGAAGCAGGCAGATCCCTGTATCTCACTGGCCAGGCAACATAGAATACTGGGTGAATGAATGCTGGCCAATAAGAAACCTGTCTCAGAACCAAGGTGGACAGCTCCTGAAAAACCAAACACATAAATTTGTATGCATGTGCAGCAGCATGCACTACACACCCAATCCAATTAAATCTTTAGAGACATCTAAGATAATAAAGCAAGGATATACCATCTTAGGGTTTCTATTGCTGTGAAGAGTCACACTGACCACAGCAACTCTTATAAAGGAAAACATTTAATTGGGTGGCTTACAGTTCAGAGGTTCAGTCCATTGGCGGGACACGGCAGCAGGCAGGCAGACATGGTGCTGGAACAGGAGCTGAGAGTCTTATATCTTGACCTTCAGGCAACAGGAAGTGGTCTGAGACACTGGTTGTAGCTTCAGCATATATGAGACCTCAAAGCCCGCCCCCACAGTGACACATTTCCCCCAACAAGGCCACACCCACCCCAACAAAGCCACGTCTCTTAACAGTACCACTCCCTATGAGCTTGGAGGGTGAAGGCAATTACATTCAAACTACACTATCCATGGAAAATGAAGAAGAACCTGGGATGCTTTTTAAATTACACAGACACTCACACACAAGAAGAGGAGACCTCTTAGTGAAAGTTTGGAAGTGATAAGGATGTGGGTGGATAGGGTGGTAAAGATGAGACCTGGAGCAAGGTCTCAGCCGTGAGGCATCTGAGGTTAGCTAGGTAAGAAATGGTCCGTTTGTGAGTTAGTTAAGCAGAAGTAGGAAGAGATGAAAGTCGTCAACTTCATCAATATGGTGCAGTGATTCACCAGGCACAATGGTCAGCCCCTAACAACTCTGGTGATGGATAAGCAGTTCACCGGCGTTCTATGCTTCTTTCCCAGAGACTAAGAAAATGGAAGAAAAGAGTGGAGCAGAGTGATCAGGCATGGCAGAAGGCAAGATGGCTGGCTTCTTGGCCTTTTGAACTTGAGATGGTCTTGGGAGTTTGGTCTGTGTGTCTGACATGGGCAAACACAGTCATTCCCACAGTCAGCCCTCACATCCAGAGCAATACAGTTGCTATAGAGACAGCTGTCAACAGCAGGGTCTTGTCCCTTCCATTTTGTTTGTAATACTGGATCAGGACTCCATGGTAGACAGCCATGGCATCCACTCACTGCAGTCAGTGGAAAACATTTGGACTTTTTTTTGTTTTGGAGTTTTCTTTACAAAACAAAACAAAAGCCATTATGTTCTGCTCAAGCTGGAGAAGCAAATGCTGTATGCAACAGACACTTCATGGTACCTGGGCAAGTTGAGGTTCGTTTTCCCAGCAGGGGCCAGCCAAGCCAAGGATGCAGAAAGCCCACTAACAGGACACCTGGAGTTCACAGGACTTAGGCTAAAATGGCCCTCTATGCCTGCACTGCTTCAGAGTTTTGCTGTCACTGCAGATTTTGAAGCCCTATGAGGAGGATTTTTGGATTACACAATCTCACTTATAACCAGGTTAATCCTCTCTGAAAGGAGCAAGCACTTTCCAGAGGTGCTAAGGAACACCTTGAACCGATTCCATCAAAGCAAGATGAACAGAAATGGCTGGCCTCTCCCTGCTCTGGGTATAAACAACTGCCAGCCATGGTCAAGAGGACTGAGTGCTGAGAATAAAGTATATAAGCGAATGTCCCCTGCCCAGCCAAGGTCACGGGGACACCTAAAAGTAAGTCAGGATGCAGCCCCTTCGTGCCGGGAAATTGTGGTATAGAAGAACATTTTCAAAACAGAAATGTAAATGCAGATTTCTGTATTAAGCACTTTTAGTGCCCAAACCCAAGGTGTGGTATCTATAAAATGGCTGCTCTCTTATACCGTAAAACTTGATGGTTTTCAGTCAGATGCTTTCAAGGGGCCCTGCGGGTTGCACTTGTCTGTGAAGTTCATAAATGTAAGTCATTGCAATTGATTTGCAAGAGCTACTCACTGACATCAAGGGCTGTGGTGATATGTTATACATTTAATAAAATCTGGAATATCAAGAGATCAACCCACAGTCAAACTAGGCAGAGGTAGCGTACTTCATTAGTCCCATCACTTGGGAGGCAAAGATCATTCTAGATCTCAGGGAGTTCAAAGGATAACACAGCAATGGTAACTCATACTTTTCCCCAGTATAGGGATCCAGAGAATCTCTGTGAGTACAAAGGCCAAACAGCCAGGCAGTGAAGGCATACACCTTTAATCCCAGCACGAGTAAAACTGGGAGTGGTGACCTATGCCTTTAATCCCATAACTCCAGAGACAGAGATCTTTGTGTTTCTGTGAGTTCAAGGCTGACTACCAAATAAAGTAGCTCACGCCTTTAATCTTAGCCTGGATGGGATACAGCTGGGCGAGGAAGGTATTTAAGGCAGGCTTGGGAAAACAGCAGGCATTAGAAGTGACCAGGAGCGAGGCTGAGGAAGCTGGAAGATAGCTGGGTGAGATTTGACTGTGGTGTTTCTCTCTTTGGTATTTCAGCTTTCATTAAATGTATAACATATCACAAAAAAAGATCTGTGGAAATGCATGAGCTGCATAAAGCAGGAATAATACTCCTCTGTATCTATGTAGATGGGGCTAAAATATGAGTGCTGCAAACTAATAAGCCTGGTACTTGATGATGGCATGCCTCAAAGAGGAAATGCCCTCAACAGGGCGAATGTTGGCAAACAATCACAAGGAACACAAGGAGCTTGAGAAGACAAAATGATGTCTTATTTTGTTCTAAGAGTGGATTCTCTAAAGCCCAGTCTCCTAACTCAGCCATCTTCCTGAGTAGGAGGGATACAGGTAAGCCACACCACACCCAGTTAAACTGTCTTAGACTCTGGCTAAGTGTCTGCTTTCATTCCTGTTGCTGGGCTAAAATACCCATCAAAAGACAACTTAAGAGACAAAGTATTTGTTTGGATTCCAAGTCCAGGCTACACTCCATTCTTGAAGGGAAGTCATGGCACTGAAGAACCAGAGAAGTGCTTCCATTTTGTAATAAAGGTAAAATAAAGTTCAGTTTCACATTCCTAGCAGGGGGCCTGCCCAGTTCTGGGAGAATAGACCAAGCAGGGGGCCTACCCAATTCTGGGAGAAGAACAGACCAAGCATTAGCCAAGAACATGTCTTGTAGTCAAACCACAAAATGTTCCCACCTAGAGACAGCTAATCAAAAGCCACCCAGGTGAGGTCCAAGAATACCCTGGTATAGAAAGTCCTTGAGCATGAGCCAATCAGTAGCACACTTGTACCACGTCCCCAAGCAAATGACTTTGTTGTAGTTTTTGTCTTTAAAAACCCATGTAACGGGGCTGGAGAGATGGCTCAGCGGTTAAGAGCACCATCTGCTCTTCCAGAGGACCCGGGTTCGATTCCCAGCACCCACATGGCAGCTAACAACTGTCTGTAGTTCCAGTTCCAGGCAAACACCAAGGCAAATAAATAAATAAAGTTAAAAAAAAATTTAAAAAAAACCCATGTAAACTAGGATAAGTCGTTCCTCTTTGCTCTTGCAACAGAAGCATGGAACACACTCCCTGCCTGGCTTGTATTGCACTGACAATAAACCTTGCTGTTGCATTTTGGACATCTCTGTCTTTGGTGGTCTCTCTGGGGGTCAAGCTTTGGGCAAAACAGTACAATCTTGAAGCAGCTACATCCAGCCAAGAGGAGAGAGAGCAGATGCACACCTGCCTCTATTCTGTTCCTTTACAGACTCACAGAACCTCACTTTCAGGCTGCAGTTTCCAACAACAGTTAATATGAAAGACTATCCCCTTCGGACACATCCACAGGCCTAGCTGAGCTGGACAAGTCCTCGCTGTGACTCTCTTCACAGGTGACACTACATTGTACCCAGGTTGACAACCATATCACAGTAAGTAAAACACATTGTTTTACTAATTCATTTAGCAACTGTTACTGGGACCCTATATGTGTTTAGAAAAGTCTAGGCTATACAGATTATAATTTTGGTAAACATTGTAGCTTTACTGAGCTTTCATGCTAGAACGGGGGACTTGCAAGAAATATTTAAATCTGTGATTGTTTTCTTCTGTAGGTTGTCACTACCATCATAATGAATGTTTTCTAGTGGGCATCAAACTTAGTGGAGTGGAAGATACAGAGGTAATTAACAGTATACATGTTTAAAATTTTTCATTTTTAGTGTAAAAGTGTATATAACATAACAATGTATTACATGTTATGAACCTTATTTCTATATTCATGTATGATGTGTGGACATGTTTTCATATCCCACATTACATATAGTATATATCAGGTCCTGCAAGTTACAACTCTTTTGCTATATGTTAGAAATATTATATATTGGTTCACTTTGTTAATGTATATGCACATATTTTAGCTTCATGTATATAGTTACCTAGCATATGTTAGACATGTACACTTCCTGCTACACAAAATCTATGCCACATTTGTGTGTGGACATTCTCCCTCCTACAATGTAGTAGATGAACTACTTTGCCATTTTTCTCTTATTTTTAAATACTCTCAGAATCCCTATCTTCCTATTTCACTAAGATTGAGGCAAACATAAAGAACTTCCCTGGGGAGCAGGATGGGGGGCAGAATTGTAGTTAGTAAAATTTAAAAAAAAAAAGTTAAATTAAAAAAGAACTTCCCCAACACCAGACTCGGCCTGGATGTCACACACACCACCTCCAGACCTTGTGCTGGGAATCACACAGGGTACAAACTGCCATCGCTTCATGACAATATATGGATGTCAAGTCTCGGGCAGGCTATTCCAGCACACAAGTAGCTTCCAAGGATACAAGATAGGATGGGTAATCTGAATTCTCAACTTGATGGAATTTAAAATCACCATGGGAACAGACCTCTTGGTAAACCCATGAGAGGCTGTATAGATCATGTTACTGAGACTGAAAGACCTACCTTAAATGTAAGTAGCATCTGTCTCTAGTGTCTGTCTGTGGCTTCTGTGTTTGCTCTGAGATGTTTTCTTAACCTAGTAGCCCCACCCACACTTCCTGTCTGCCTTTAGCCAATCAGCTTTTATTAAACCCATAGGCCAGAAACCTCATACAATAATGTGTGACTTGGACATGAACATGACTATTTTAGCTCAGAATCAAGGGGCATTTTGAGCAATAAGCATTCACTGGATATGCCCAGGTTACTAACTTTCAGGAGCTAGGCTCAAAATGACCCACAGTCTCCAGGTAGTATAGGGTTGAGTTTCTAGAGGTTTTCTGAGACCTAGCTGGCTGCATTCTTGCCTTTGTCTCTCATGAAGTGCTCTGCATTATTTCATATGGTGAATCTCTCAAAAAGCACACACCCACCTTTGGATGTTGTTTTAGTTTGCTGTGAAGAGACACTATGACCACTCTTATAAAGGAAAACATTTAATTGAGGTGGTAGCTTATAATTCAGAGGTTTAGTCCACTGTCATCATGGTGTGGAGTGTGGTGGCGTGCAGGCAGACATGATGCTGCAGAAGGAGCTGCTTCATGTTGATCTGCAGGCTACAGGAAGTAGACTGAGGCACTAAGTGGTATCTTGAGCATATATGAGAACCCAAAGCCCACCTCCGCAGTGGCATACTTCCTCCAATAAGACCACTCCTGCTCCAACAAGGCCACACCTCCTTATAGTGCCACTCTCTTTGGGGACCATTTTCTTTCAAACCACCACAGATGTGCATTGCTATTACCCACCCCACTGTCTCCTGTGTTTAAGTCTAAGCATATACCATTAAAAGTTCTTTTCTGGGCTGGGGAGATGACTCAGTGGTGAAGAGCACTGACTGCTCTTCCAGAGGACCTGGGTTCAGTTCCCAGCACCCACAGGGCAGCTAATAACTGTAACTCTAAGATCTGACACCCTCACACAGATGTACATTCAGGTAAAACACCAATGCACATAAAAATAAATAAATTATATATAAAAAAATAACAAAAAAGTATTTTTCTGTTTAAGCTGGCTGTTATGGTTTGTATTTTAGATGTAAATTGACCCCACGGGCTCACGTATTCGAATAGTTGTTTCCCAACTTAGTGGTGCTGTTTGGGAGATCATAGAATCTTTGAGAAATGGTGCCTGGCTGGAAGAACTGGGATGCTGGAGAAGTGTGTCTTGAGTCTTACTTACAACCTGGCCTGCCTCGTGTCCTTTTTTGTTTCTGGGTAGCAGAGGAAACAGCTGCCTGATGGTTTTGTTGTTCAGAGCTGCCAGCTGCCAGGCTGCATCTGCCTCAACAGACTGTCCTCGTACCCAGAGCCCAGATAACGTCTTCATGACTCGGGTTGCTTCTCAACAAGTCATAGTCATAACAGTGAGAAACATAACTGATCAAGCATCATCAGAGATTCCTGATCTCACAGCAGGAAAATTCCTAACTCATAGATTCTGCATTGAGTGTCCACAAGCAAATAAAGAGAAATGCAAACATTCAGTGGCCTTCTTACAACCACATTCCAAAAACTTTTCCAAACTGAATTGATGGCCATGCTTTCCCCTGAGTTAATTAGATGGGTGCTTTTTTAATCTGAGGAGAGCATCAAAACTACCTAAGCTTTTAAGGAATGAGTTTTAGGAAAGAACCTCACTAAGGAAAATATTTCTTTCTGTAAATCAAAGAGGCTAGGAACTTGCAGAGGGCTCAAAGGGCTTCAGTTCCATAAGAATTCAGGCTGGATTTGGGGTCCCCAGAATCCACAGGAGTTTTGCGCAGATGAAGTGGCTATTCTAGCCTCGGAGAGGCTGCAGCTCATTCACACAGAAAGTTGGCAATGAAGACTGACCATCTCTGCACACTCTGGGCTTGACTGAGTCAGTGGCTCAGTGAATATGGTGTAGAAATGATAGATTCCTAACAGCAATCTTGGACTTCCTTCTACATGTGTGCACATCCAAGTGCATGTGGACCCTACAAATGTGTAGCTATACACATCCAGCTTTCATACGTGTACACACACATCTGCACAACACATACACACAAGTGGGAGAAATATATATAATAGATTATATATTATCTTTTTAAAGGCAACACAAAAATCGCATGTATTCTGGTTTGTTTCTTTGGAGGAATGAAGCAGGAGATTCTGATTGGCTAGTCAGTCTGACTGCTTCAGCCATCATTTTCAAAACACTCAAAAAGTCAGCAATTTACTTTCCACTTTAAGTAAAATGTGCAAATGTCTGTAATTTCTCCGACTCTGCAGGAATGTCTTTGGCTTCTTTAGTAAACATTCTTTAGTAAAAATGCCTGCTGTACACAGCTTCCTCGATCCTCAAACAGAGTGGGACAGAAAGCAGCGGAAGGTGTGGCGGCGAGATGAAGCCTCTCACCTGGCAATGAAGAGCTGGCTCACCCCTCGTGGGCACCGCTGCATAACCGGGGGAGGGGCATGGAAGAGGCAGGTGCTGGGAGCAAAAATAGCCAAACATGGCATCCTGGACCTCCTCTCCTTCTACACTGGGTAATTGTCATGACCAACATAAAGCAGCAAAAAGGCAATGAATGGGTTAAAGGGGTAATATACTAATTAAAATACCTCCACCCTGTTTGAAAAAAAAATTGAATCGTTCTTCCCCTCTTCTGGTTCTTCTCCATCTGGAGCAAATCATCTCCAAGTAGCACGTCTAGTGCCGATAAGAGAGGAAATTTCTTTAGTGAGATACTAGATAGATGAGAGGTTCTCTTGCTGCAGCCTGTAAAAGGGCTCCAGGTAACTAGCCTCAAAGGGCGGGGTGAGGGTCATCCATGCTTTATGGTGGCATGCTCTCTGAGAAGGTTGCCCCCACGTTCGGTTGATTTCCCCTCAGAAACGGCTCTGATTATATTTATTCTGCTGATGTGGCATGCTCCCTGTCTGCCTGTGCTGTTGACAGCTTACAGTCTCTATTTTTCTCATCTCTGGGAGCAGCCATTGATTGTTGATGCTGATGGTGTCACTGAAGGCACAAGGCACAACTTAACTAACCTTGAGTTGAAAAGGCACGTTGACGGTTCCGGTGACTATAAAATGCTATATTCTAAATGCAAAGAGAAAATGAACATTTTATTATTAAATGTTTGCCTGTGGGAAGCAAGATTCTGGTATGGAAGGCATGGTGCTAATCCTATTTGTACAGAGCGTTTAAAGCTGGTGTTTTTAAGAGTGATCTGTCTTGCAGGGGTCGTGCCTGAGCTGGTTCAGGTTTGTCAGGGCGTTCCCCGGAGAGCAGCCTGTGTGGAGGGAGGCTGAACTAACTCTCTTAGGATCATTATCTTCAGCCTCTTACTTTCAGCTTCAGACATCACTCACCCTCTGCTCTGTCTCCTACCTCTTTTCTCTGCTTTCTTTTTCCCCTTCTCTACCATTTATGCCATGTTAACTTAGACCTTCTCCTATCTCTTTTGCTATAGAATGAAGATGAAGACAGCATGGGAAGGGCTGCGTTCTGCCTGCTGCCTGTTTGCTGGAGGGAAAGTCATCTGATGGATTCAGTAGTAACACCTGTCATGGAGGGTGTGAGCTGGCTTACCGATGTACTCATAAAATAGTACATTAGGAAAAAAAAAAAAAAAAAAAAAGACAAACCCCTTCTGGAGCTGAAGAGATGGTTCAGAGGTAAGATTTCTTGTTGCTTTTTCAGAGGACCCAGGTTTAGTTTCCAACACCTTCACCAGGAGGCTCACAAAAGAGGAAGAGGAGGAAGGCAGTTAAGTGTGTGGGGAGGAATGGAGGGGGGACGGGACAGAGAAAGGAGGGAGAGGGGAAGGGGTAGAGAGAGAGGTGAGGCGAGCATAACATTTAAAAAACTACCCATGCTACTGTTGGAGAAATTGACTTGGTATCAACCAAGTTTTAGGTCACCAGACCTAAGAAGCATCACTCTCTCCATCCTGCTGCCTGGGGAGGATCAGGCAGAAATCTCCACTTAGTAGCAGCCAGTGGCACTCTGAGGTTCATCACAGGTCACCTTGTTCTTGCCACTGTCCGTGTTCTCAGCAGCCTGACCACATCTTGAGCCTCTGTGTTCTTTGTCCACCAGGCCCCCTCTCTGTGCCTCACATGGCTTAGAGTGAGCCAGCCAGCCACGACACAGCGCCCTGTCCCAGGGATGAAAACAACAGACCCACCCAGCAACCGGGTGTCAGGGTGTTGTTTTTCCAACACTGAGGCCTGCTCCCTCTGCCATCCTTCTCAGAATGTCTGGCTGGGGTGCAGAAGGGTTTTTTGACTCTGTGATGTCATTCTCTCTGTGGAACTTCATCTAATCCCACATGGCCTTTATCATATTCTATTTTAAAAATGCTGGCTATGTGGAGACAATTGCATGCTAGAAACTTTGCCCCTTAAAGAAGCAAAGTGATTTTTCCAATACATAAGGATTCAGGCAGGCATTGCCAAACTAGTTTTAGCTGTTCATCACTCCTCAAAGAAATGTGACTCATTTGCAGTGACTGCCCCTGGCAACCATTCATCTATTATTCTTTGCCTCTGTATTTGCCTAATCTGGACATTTTATTTAAATGGAATACATGACATTTCGTGAGTGGTTTCTTTCATTAGCATAGTGTCTTCAAGGTCTATTGTGGGGGATGACAATATTAAAACTTCTTTCCTTTGTATGCCAAATACTTTTTCATAATGTGGGTATGCTTCCTGGTGCATCCACCTGCACGACACTTAGGTTCTTTCCATGAATAAAGATGCCAAGAACAATGATACCATAAACTACCATATCCATCTGCAGGTTCCTGTGTGGCTGTATGCTTTTATTTCTCTTGGGTTTATACCTAGGAAGAAAACTTCTAAGTTACACAGTAACTCTAGATTTTTCTTTTCCAGGGCCCACCAAAGCATTTAGCAGAGTGATTGGGCCACTTTCCCGATCCACATGCAGCCCTGAGGTTCCTGTTTCTTCCTATCCTCATTCCCTCTGGGCTTTTGTGAATTATTTCTGCATCTTTCTTTTCTTGAACTCTTGACGGCATCATAATGATAGTCACAGGACGCTTACACACGGCACACTTTGAATAAATCTTAGCTCTTAGTCAGGTGCACATTTTATGATAATAGTTCTCCTTCCTGATTATTCGGTGCGCTTACTGTGGGAGAAAGCACAGTCCAAACTCAGTATCCCCCTAAGAACCTAATGGCAATAGCAGAGGGTGCCATCTACAGAGTATGGGTTGGACTCTTTCCCATGTGACCTCATCTAATTAGAAAGGAAGCCAGGACCCACATTGCTCTCCAAGTAATTAACAGAAAGACAAAACTCACTTTAAAGGTTTCACTGCCCTTGCCCTTGCACTGTGCTCACTCACTTGGGGTTCCCTCTTCTCCCCCACAATAAATTCCTCCAAACCAAGGCCCAACACCTTGCCTCACTTTTACTACGACGGTTCTCAACCTTACTGACACTTCGACCCTTTCTTCATGTTGTGGTGACCCCCCCAACCACAAAATTATTTCATTGCTACTTCATAACTGTAATTTTGCTACTGTTATGAGTCATAATGTAAATGCCTGATATGCCGGATATCTGCTACGTGACCCCTGTGACGTGGTGGGCTGACCCCCTAGGCTGAGAACCACTGTCCCCTGTGATCCCCAGTTGGTGGCAGTGTTAAGGAGGAGTTCGGAAGTGTGGCTTCAGTGGAGACAGTGCCCTGCCTGGGGTGGGCTCTGGAAGGTAGTCTCACCCTATTTCTAGTTCATTGCCCCTGCTTCCCTCCCGTGGTTGAGATGTGATCTCTTCGTGTCTGGCTCCTGCTGCTACCCCTGTTGCTTACTGCCGTGGACTCTTATCTGTCTGAAAGCCTACATCAAACTCTAAGAAACTATTGCCTTGGTCATGGTATTTTATCACTGTAACAAAAAAAAAAAAATGTAACTGATATGCACGATAATTTTTTTAAGACATTAAAGCGGAAAGGGAAGTATTTAGAGTGACAAAAGGAAGCCAGCAGGATGCGGGGGGGGGGGGAAGGGGGGAGAGGCACAGGGAGGGCAATGGGGGGCAGATGTGAGCAAAATACAATATCTGTGTATCGTATATACACAGATATACGATATATGTGTGAAAATATACTATTAAAACCCATTATTTTGTGTGCTAAAAATGCTTCTAATTATCTAAAAATTGGACAGTGATGTGACTAATAAGTTGAAATACAAACATAAGGCATATTATCATGGTGTTATTCAAACCTTATTTGTGATTCTCTGCTAATGGCCACTAAACAGAGCCTTTCACTAGATTTCGTTTAAGTCTTCCAAAGTTGGCGGACATGTTTCCAAACGTCCCCGCGTGGGAAGCGCAGAACGCTGCCTCTTGGTTATCTCCTGGGTTAACACCGGGGCCAGTGTCCTTCAACAGGCACCGCCAGCTGTCAGAAAAGCTGAAGTGACCAGAGGCCTCTGCCCATAACAAAAATGGCCGTCCTGAGGCTTCGCGCTTAGAGCGGTGGGATGGGCCTCCCGTGACAAAATCCTGGTCCGTTATTGGTCTTCTCTATGGGTAAGGCGGGACTTAATGACCCGAGCAGGCCGACCTTAAAGGGAACGCTGTCGCGCTCCGCGGAATCCGCCACTGGAGACAAGCAAGCTCAGGCTGACTGCCCCTCCCGCGCGGGACGGAGGCGGGCGGGGCGGGCGCTGGAAGCCTGCGTCCTGGCGCCGCGGTGACCCCGAGGGGGTGAAGTGGGAGCCGGCGGCCGCGGCGCAGAGCGGAGCGGATCGAGGGAGCGCGCGCCGGGCATGGAGGACGGCGTGGCGGGGCCGCGGCGGCTCGGGGAGGCGGCGGAGGCGGTCGAGGTTCGGGCACCCTCCAGGGTGACTCTGAGGCCCTTCGCGCCCTTCTCCGCTGCTGCCCAAGCGGACGAGGGCGGCGGCGATTGGAGCTTCATCGACTGCGAGATGGAGGAGGTGGATCTGCAGGACCTGCCCAGCGCCACCATTGCTTGCCACCTGGACCCGCGCGTGTTCGTGGACGGCCTGTGCCGGGTAAGGAGCGTGCGGCGGTCGAGGCGGAGGGCGGACACTTGTTGCGGGGCGCGGCCGGGGCGGGGACGGGCCGTAGCTACCCAGGTCGCTGGCTCTGAAGACGGGCTTCCTTTGCATCGCCTACATGGTCCAGAGAGTGTTCTACATGATTACTGAATATTTGGAAATAATTACTTTTCGCCATTACCATGGTTGGTGACTCTTCCTATCTCCTATCCTTCCCAGAGTGTCACATTTGTGTGGATTAGGAAGGGAAGGAACAATTCTCAGTTACTGAGTGTCCCGGATGGTGGCATGTCACCCCTATAAGGAATTAAATACCCTAAAGACTTAGGAAAGGGCCCCTTTCCCCTTAATACCATTCTTCCAAAAATGGCCAATCAACTGCAAGATAATGAGCAACCAGGATCCTCACCCAAATACCGGCTTTTCTTCCAATAGTGCAGGCTGAGAATGAAGAGCTGCCGTCCTATTTATGAACAGTGAGTCACGTCTGTTCTCTCCTTCCTCCCAATGAATGTAGTGAACCCCTCCTCTACTGAGTAAATGCAGTGCATGGGCAGGACAAGATACAGCTCCCCTTGCTAAGTCGGATGATAATTCATTCTGAGGTCCAGCACTTGCTTGTTAGCCCTGAAGACTAATTGCAGTTTTATTCTTTGCTGTATCCTCAGATCCCCAAACAACCCTGAATAGAAAGAATCTTAGTAAATATTGAAATTAGTAGCTGGCCAAGTGGGGAGATCCTTAGACAATGCTGTTTGGGGATCTTTTCACAAAATGTATGAATTGCCAGGCACTCAAGCAAGCAAGTACAGTCCCATAGTGAACTGGTCTTGCTTGAGAGAGAGGGAGAACCTAGGATCCCTTAAGGAGGTTTGAAGAGCTGGCCAGAGCTACACCCGCCAAGACAGATGAGGGAGCCGTTGCACCGTCACAATTGTTGCTCTGTACACGGTGTCCAGAAGCTTACACGGTCATTGTAAATCCTTTCTGCAAGCAAATGGGCATATAAATTATAAATAACCAAGACACAGCGGTGTTTCTCTTGGCAGCGACCTTCAGCTGCAGTTCATTGACATATGGACCCAGCGCCAAGCACTGAAAGCTTTACTGACATGTTTGATTGAGGGAAACAGAAAAGGTAAATATCAGATGTAGCAGGAGGTGACGGTGCCATGGGGAGGAGGACGCAGGGAGTAGACGTCCGAGGAAGGATGGAGTTGGCTGTTGTGCATCAAATGAGCAGTGACACTCTCTGGAATGATAAGGTGGTTCCTGCTAATGACTGATGCTGGGCTGTTGGCATGGGTTAGTTGGTCCCTCTGCCTAGTCATCACCAAGCTAGCGGGCAGGTTCCCATTCTGCTTCTTTGAGGCAAAGCTCCAGACAGTAGTAAACATGCACTTGCCTTGACTGTCTCAGATGCTAGTGTGTATTTGATGGATAGAGCTTTGCCTGAAGGCTATGTCTGGAAATCATACAGCATCTACTTGTTCTGCTGAACACATTTCTTTAAAAAATGATTATGATTTATGATAGATTTAATATTTTTCTTAGTGACATGTACTCAGATCTGCATGAAAAGAATCTTAAGCAAGAGTCCTAAATTCTTTATATACATGCCCCTCCCCGCCAAGCAAGGAGATTCCAACTGTACCTATACCTTAGAATCTGTTTTTTAAAAGTGTGTGTGTGTGTCACTGTGTGTTTGTGTGTATGTGTCTGTGTGTGAGAGAGGGGGAGAAAGAGAATGCGTTGGTGGATATGCAGGTGAGGTCAGGACAGCTTTTGGGAACCTGCTCACTCCTTCTGTCTTTTTGAAGCAGAGCCGCTCCTGTTTCTGCAGCTGAGCAGACTTCAGGTTCTGAACCTTGCCTGGAAGCTGTGTGCTCCTTTCTGCCACCCACCTCATCTTAGGAGCCCTGGGGTTAGATGTGAGCTACAGCATCTGGTTCCTCAGGTGAATCCCGGGGCTCAGTCAGATCATCTGGCTTGCTGGTAGCAAGCATTTACCTGCTGAGCCATCCCTTTCCCCAGCCCCCAGAATCTCAGAGGTTTGAGAAATTCTCTTGTCTTATGCTCTGTTCTCAGGCGTGGGACCGGGAATGGGTGACTCTTAGTCAAGTCTGAAGCTATGTCTCCTGTGTAGTTAGAAGGGCTTGGTCTTAGCCACGCTAGCTAGGTGCAAGGCTTGGTTTAGTGTTTACTCACTGCTTCCTTGGTTTTAGAATGTCTGACTGTTCACAAATAGGATGCTTTTTATATCCACACTTTGTTGGGAGTTTTTTTCCCCTTTAAAAATTTTTAATCTCCCTACCACCCCCAAGTCAGTCCGCCACCAAAGCTGCAGCTTTCTTCATAGCAGAAGCTGTAACTGTCACTTTTCCTACAACCACAGACTCTTCAATCCTCAGGACGGTTACATAAGGTGACAGAAAAATAGGCTTCGTGATAGAGCAAGGGACTGGAGGCTGCTGCCTGTGGTTACATTTCACGTTGTACCCTTTGTCTCTTTGTTTATGTCTTTTAAAAACTGTGACCAGAAAATAATCAGTGAAGGGTTGCTGGTTTCCTTAGTTCTGTAAATGCATTGCGTGTGTGTGTGTGTGTGTGTGTGTGTGTGTGTGTGTGTGATAGAGCCCTTGGTTATGCATGTGTCACGAGCAGTCATTAGGACCTGTTTTCAGAGCTGTGGAGGAGTTCCCTTTGTAAATACTAATGACTATCAGAACCAGCAGGTACTAAGGTAATGAAGGGAGTGATTCTCCCGTGTTCTGAAAAAAGGAGTAGCTTCCTACAGAGGTAGATGGTAAAAATGCTTCCTGTGTATCCTCATTGGTCAAGGTTCTCTAAGGAATAGGACTGATAGGGGACACACAAACACACAGGATTACTACAGGCTGGGGTCTCAGTAGTCCAACAATGGCTGCCTCCTGACAGAAAGGCCAAGGATCCAGAAGTAGTTGAGTGGCTGAGACTGGATGTCTTGGCTGTCCAATCTGGTGCTGGAGTCCTAGGGAGCTGCTGGGTCAGTCACCTTGACATTTCAAAGAAGTGATTCTAACACCTGCGAATAGTGGGTCAGGATCGAAGAGCCTGCCAGCGAGAGTGAGGGCAGGCAGGAGGCCCAAGCTTCCTTCTCTCACATTCTTCAAGAGGGCTGTTCCCAGAAAGTATGGCCTAGATTTAGGGTGGGCCTTTTCACCTCAGATGATCCCGATTGAGGATGAGCCTCCCACTTCAAATAATCCAACCAAGAAAAATTCCTCAGTGGTGTGGCCAGCTGCTGGGACTTAGTTAATTCCTGATGTAGTCAAGTTGACTACTGAGATTCACCATCACATCAGGATATCTCTGGGGAAACCCAACAGTCAAAATGTAGGATCAGGAGACTGTCCGAGCTAGATCAGTGTGGGAAATCCTGGCAAGGCCTGTCCACAAGGAGGCAGTGTAACGCAGTGGATAGGAGTGTAGGTCTTCCTCCACTTGGCCACATGCCCTAGGTTTTCTGCCTGTGAAGTGGGAATGCTAATAGCAGTTACCGGGAGAGAAGAGTGGGCGACTGGGGTCCACCAGACAATCAGTGTGAGTTACTGTATCCATTTTCAACTGCTGTGCAACAAACTCCCCAACACTGCTGAGCTAACAGGGCATGGTTGTGGGATCCAAGTATACCGGGAGATAGCTCACTAGGACCAGAGACAGGGCACCCAGCAGAACTACAGCGAGACCCTTGTTATCCTGGTTATTTTTCTTTAAGACAGCACAGGAAGCACAGACACAGGCATCTGATTCACTAACTAGCTGAGAATGACTTTGAAGTCCTGATTTTCCTGCCTCCACCTCCCAAGGGCTGGATAGCAGGTGCATACCACCACACCTGGTTGTTTTGTTTCTCCTTATTAAAGCCCTTAGGCTTCTGTGGGGCTGCTACTGTTCGGGAATGTTTACTAAAGCAGGCTTGAGATAGAGCTCGCTTTGTAGAGCTTCTCCTTGGCCCAGCATGGAAAACTGATATTCATTAAGGTTTTCTGTTGTTTTCTTTGGAAGTTCAACTTCATAAAAGAATGCAATTTTAGCCTCTGCTACTCACATAAACTGCCTAGTTGATGGACTGTGGAGCTACGGAGACTCAAAGCTGTTATGGCATTTCTGAAAGGAGCTGTCGGTGATCACAGTGGCCTGGCTCATCTAGAACAGTCAGGCCTGGTTACCTTGGACGGGAGAATCGGAACCCTGTCCAGCTTGCAAAGGCCCAGTACTTTTCCTTTAGTTGGTAATTTTGACTAGTGAGGTATGAAATTCCCACCGCAATCTAACCCAGTAAAGAGATGTATTTGAGGTTGGCCTGAATTTAGAATTAGAAGACAAAAATGTTATTTAATTTAGAGAGCTAATTTTGGAGGTTTTTCCACTCAAGGTAACAAACAGTAGCTTTCCTTTATCGTGGCACTAGTCTGCCTTCCCAAAAAATCACTGATAGACTTCTGTTCATTTTCTCACAGCCCGCAGGCTCTGCATCTGGGATCAGAGTGGAGTTTCTCTCCCTGGCCTGCAGATGGCGCCTTATCTCTGTGTCCTCAGAGGGTTTCCTGGTGTGTGGGGACAGGAGTTCTTCTGTGGCCCTTTATGAGGACTTGTAAAGACATCAATGCCCTGCCCTTGGGCCCTGGATTAATTACTCTATTGGAGACTTCATCTCCCTTGGCCCCTGGTCCAGCCACACTGGTATAAGGGCTTCAGCGCGTGGGGGGGGGGCGGGGGCGGGGCAGATAGTGCCTAATTACCCACCTTTGCATTTCTGGTTAGTCTGTAACAAGCACTTTATTAATACCCGTTTGTATAGTGCACAGTACACATTGCTTCCTTCCTAAGAACCTTGTGAAATAGGCCCAGGTGTCGTCATCCCATTGCTCAGGTGGTTGGTTCAGTGACTCTAATCCCTGGTCACGTGGCTGGAAGCATTGTCCTGACTCGCACACAGCTTTCACTCACTCAGAAGGCCTTGATGCTCTCTCACAGTGGGGTAGTACTGCACATAGAGGTTCCAAATGGACATTGCACACGTCACCCACATCTCATTGAAATTCCAGGTTCTGATTTTGTGCATAGGATACAGATGGACAGGTTACAGCTCTGTCAGTCCTTGTGTGTACCTTTACATTGCACATGTTGTTGGAGGATCCTAACGGGTCAGGTACAGTGGCAGCCCCTATGTCAGGCAGGTGTTCAAGCTGACCAGTGCCTGCACAGTGGAGCCAGCATTCACTCATCTACCCACCTGTGCATTCATTCAACAAATGCTTATTGGGTAGCACTCTCATTCTGAGAATATCACAGTTCAAAACTAGCCATGGGAGCCCAGCTAACCCTCTCAGTTGCACAAAGGCCACCATAATCTCTACCTAAATTCTAGGAAAGTCCCTTAAGGCCGACTGCCCCAGACAGTTAACATCTCCCCTTTCAAATCACAGGCCATAGGGAAAATGTAAGTTAGTTTTGGATATGTTCATGCCATGCAGATCATGCAAATGATGAACTGTGTTGTTGGGCAGATTTCTTTCTTGTCCAGCCTTGTCTGCTTCCTGTTGATTGAAAGGGAGGAGTTAGTCTCTGAGGTCATTTCCAGCTCTAGAACCACAGTGTACTACTCTCCCTGTGGGCGCCCGGAGCCCACTTGCCCCTTACTTCATGTTCCCCAAACCCACAGACTCAGACT